>RWGZ01000927.1:454602-479834 GCA_009725065.1 Utricularia reniformis | reverse complement strand
TTCCAGATAGGACACCACCAGGCCAGAGATTGTGCCGTCTATACCGGGCGGGTTTTTTCTCCCCAAAAGCCGGTACTCTTCAAGAGCGGAGTCTTTCCAAGAAAGGGGGACCCTCTTCGGCCCTCGAGCCTTTGAAATGCATGCTACCATCTCCTGGATGGCCTCCCGAACGGATTATGGGCTAGATGTTGAGGGGGCCGACCTCTCCCCAATGGAGATCCCTTTCATTGGGATCGGGGCTGTGGGCCTAGTCACAGCCTATCGCAATCTCTTGTATTTCTTCGGGGCGTCCACTTCGGGGCCCCGCTTGCTTTGGATGGATGGGGGAACAGGAGGCTTTGATACTCTGTCTCCCAAATTGGAGGATGGAGGGACATCTTCCGCCCGTATCGACCCTTGCAGCAACAACCGCACGACGTTAAGATCCATATGGGAGTTATTCCCGATTCTGTACATAACGGGAAGGCCTAACGAGCGGATTCTTTTAGAAATCACCTCGTCCACCTCATCCATTGATCGGGGTTCTTGCCTCTGACTACTGGAGCTTCCCGCGGATCGTGAAGATCCAGCGGCGACGTTGCACTTTGGCTAGGATGCTTGCAGTTGGGCGTCCTTTTTGGCCTTTGCAGCAGCAGCCAACGCAACAAGTCGGTTTCGAGACATCGTATCGGTGGAATCTGCAAAAGAAAAATAATAAGGATCAGGGGATATGAACTAAAGAAAACCAAAGTCATACACAATCATTCTGACTCTGACGAGTCGGAGCTAGAGAATATCCCCTTCAGGGCAGGGGCACCGGTCCTACCTGCTACCCCTATCTCTAGCAGCTTCTTCTCCCGAAGTATGTCTATTCGTTTTAGACGCCTTTCGGGAGAAGAAAGCATTGCCAAGGTATTGGCAATATCCTGGCGGGATGGGTTGAACAGGTTTCGGTCCAACTTCCCGATGTCAGGATGGGAGGTTAAGAAGGTGACCTTGAATAGGTCTTCCCTCGGGATGTCTATCCAGACGTAGCAAGACTCCCATTCATTAAGGGAATCTTCCTTGTCAACGATAATATAATCATTCGTTCGGATCGCTATATAATACAACATGCGACTCCCTAACAACCTCTTTCCCCTGCGGGATCCTACCATGAATAGGTTGAAAAAATCTTTTAGGGTTTGTTCTACCCCTGTTTATGACAGTAAAAGATAAAAGCAATTATGTAGACATAACTGCCCGGATAAAGAGCGAATGTTGGGCAGTGAATCTCCCGAAGTTTGGCCGCGACAAAAGGATGAAGGGGAAATAACAGACCGGACCTCAGGGAGGCATAACTAACGGGTATGGCGTTAGCCGGAACATTCATCTCAGCGGAAAGGAAGCAGGGAACGTCTTCCTTCCTCCTCCAGATGGGTTGATGGGCAAGGATTGAAAATTTAGCCCGAAATACTTCGAGGTCCATCTTAAAAACAATCGGATACCTAGCCCTACGAGGTGCCATTGATGGTCACCTTAAGATTTGTGAGAAAATCAGAGTTGGAAGATGGTGGAGCAAAATTGCGAGAGAGTTCTAGGGCTCAGAGATTTTTTAACGAGTTAAAACAATGATTGCACAGAACGGAAATCTCGACTTTTATCCACTCACAGGGCGACATATCACTACTACAAGCGGCTGAAGTCTGACGGCATGACCCCTCTTTGGAATACCGAAAGGCGCAGGCTACTGCAGAGCACATAATTACGCTTTTACCCATAACCGTTACTGTAACGACCCGCCTTTCCGCTTGCACGATATTGTGCGCTTTGGACTAGGCTGACCCTAATGACACCCACCTGGTCCTAACGGTTTTACTTTTTCCTAGACACCACACTTTCGAGTGGGTCACCCATCCCTGAATTGCTCTAGGGTGAGCACGATTAACTTTCCAGTTCTAACATTCCGCTTGCCACTTTACTAGGGAAAAGACATCGTTCAATGGATGACGAATCACTATACTTAATCTCTTATCGTTTCTCGTCTATACCGATGTAGGGATTCGCCTAAGGTGCCCTCTCTCTCGCACCCCCGAGGGGTCCTTACAGTTACGAATTTTAAATTTGAAAATTAACGCTATGAAATTTCTTAAGTACAGGATCGGTCCTCAAGGGCGTTGTCACTACCTATTGGGTACAATCATCTGTTGGTTTGATCGGGTACTCCTGCCTCAAACGCTCTCAATCTGGTGGTCGAACTCACATCACCACCACGGTGGCGATAGAGTCCGAGGGGCTAGTGATGAGACTTTCGGAACCCGGTACCCCGAACCTGGTTAGGCCCAAGCTTAGCCAGGCCAGCCCAGGTGACATAAGCCGAACTTGGAGGCCCAGATCCAGCTCACGAGAATGGACGGCCCAGCGAGAACAGTTGGGCCCATAGGGCCGTTCCTACTGATCGGGACTGATCGATAGGGTCGGACATTCTTCTCCTCATCAAGACCGATAGGTCCATGACTCACAGATTATGCTTCGGACAATCCACACTCCCCAACATGTGACAATAGCCTCTGATATTCTTGTCAGGGGTGTGCCTGACAGAGTCGTACGAGTCTCCTTTTGGTCTGGAGATAGCCGACTATTAGCGCCGGAAGGCCTAGCGCCGGAAGGCCTAGCGCCACGCAGCCGTATAAAGCCATGCCCGACGACTGTCCCGCCCGACATGAGCCGACCTAACCGCATGAGACAAACACAAAACGACATCTTGCCGTTCACACAGCAGGAAATGTGTATTAAAGGGACAGTTGGGAAGCAAAGAAAAAATCCTCATTTTTTCTCTTCTTATTGGCCGGCTATCGATTTATTTTCGATAAGCTTTCTTCTCCTCGTTGTCTAAAGAACAAACATGGTATTTGTAATTAATAACTTGCTTATTCAATCGACTAAGGGCATTCCTAGCTCTTAGTCCTATAGTTTTTTCCCCTCTTTTTGGGGTTTTCCACTCTAACATTGTCTTGTCCCTTCTATATTTGATTCATAATCGTCTTCCACATATTAAATAAATTAAAACCGAGTTGGTCTTACAACGAACCGAACGACTGTTGGCACCCCCGGTTTTCGGACCACAACACTAAACATTTGAGTATCCAATAATAAAAACAAAAATAATCATCTAATAAATTTTTAAATGATCATTTTATTATTATTTAAAATTTTATGATTTATATATTTTGCAAAATATTATTTTATTATTATTTTGATATAAAAAATAAAGGGTTAAAGACCGGATAATGACCTAATCAAGACCGAATCGAAGACTTAGTCTTTGGTCACGGGTTGATCTCACTTATAAAGACCTAAATAACATACAATATAGCTTTTATATAAAATTAGGATCATGGTTCGGTCTTTTATAAATGGCAAAGACCAAAAAAGATCAATCCAAATCGTGCGGGCCGGTCTTTTGCCCACCTCTACAAATGATTTATTATTTATTTTAATATTTAAAAATAAATTTAAATTATATTTATATTCAATTCAATCACAGTTCAACTTTGGGTTAAAACTTAAATCTCTTACTTAATCGGTTTGATATCCTATACGGTTTTGACAACATTGCACATGGGTTGGATTTGACATTCAGAAAAAAAAAAAACTTATGACGCCAATGTTGACTAGTGCTTTAAAACCGATACGGGTGGATATATCGGATGAGGCCAATTCATCATTATATATGATTTGTATCGGGTATATCAGATTTATATCAAAATAATAAAATAAAATAAATTATTAATTTAGTGAAAATACACAATTTTTTACTTTTTCTCAATTTATATTTTTCTTACTTTAAAAAATAAGAATAAAAAAACTACAAACTTCATTATTTTATCATAAATAAAATAAGTTATATGTGAACATACTCACTTAAAACTCTTACTAAATACCAATTAATACAAGTACGCCCAAGATTCTCGATATACCAAAAATGTAAAATAGTCACGATACAAACAATTAGGGATTAGCAAAAATTTCATTTTTCCAAAAACTCATTTTATAGTCCCTCACAACCTAGCTTATCTCACTAATCGGGTTAGTAGTTGTTATGATTGAAATTTTTGTTGGTTTGTAACACTAAGTGTGTCTTGTGCATAAATTATATAATATATAATCAGAATTTATTATTATAATGTAGAATCATAATGTATAATTAGAATCTTCATAGTGTTCTGTATAAATATATATTGAATTATAAAATATAAAACCGTTCTGCATAAATATAGAATGTAGATTGAGTTTTAATGTAAAAATAATTATCTTTCTTAGTTACAAATATGAAAGTATAATTCTAAATTAAAATAATATTTTTACAAAATAAATTAATAACATTTGCTATTAAAAAAACATATAATAAAAAAAACATAAATGTTGAAGAATATATCGTCGAATAAGAAACTCAACAAGTGATAATACAAATGCTAAATTATAGAAAAAAAAATTTATTATGAAAACGATGAAAATTTGATTTGGAAAAAATGTATATATGTGAAAAATAGAGTGGTGTTGGTTACTAGTCTCCAAACTTTATAATAATGTAAAAACGGTATCCAAATTCTATAAATTACATACAAATCCCACTATGTTGGCCTATATCATTTAAATGTTGTAAATATCATACCCTCAAAGTTTAAGAATTACGTGGTTTACCCCAAAACTTCCAAAACCATTTATTTGAACCATAATACTCGTTAATATTTTAAATGTCTTAATATTTTGTATTGATCAATTAACTTTGAAAAGATGAAATGACTATATCTCAAAACTTTGAAACTTTTAAGAATAATGCATAAATTATCAAACCACTCATACGAAAAAACGAAAAACCGTTACTATTCACTCGATGACCATTCTTGAACGGTTTTGAAACTTTGAGGGCTTCTCATGCAATTTACAAACTTTTGGAAAATCGCATTTATACTATATTAAACATTAAGGGTCAATGCAGTAATTTTCCGGTGTAAAATAAGAAGTAAAATGTATAATGTATTTTCAGAATCAAGTCTCAACTTGATTATGTCTTATAATTGAAAAATCAGAATGAATTATGAATCATATTTTATAATTAGAATTTAAAATGGATACGATTCTGTTTAAAAAACAGATTATACATTTATAATGCATAATTCGTTTTAATAATTTGTGCGGAACACAGTCTAAGTGTCGTAATATAATTGGTATCTTGAGATCCACCATGTGTTAAAATTTAAATTAAAATAAAATCCCAAAAATGAATTTACGTAATACGATTTATTATTTATAATGAAACGGAGTTTACATAAAATATAATATAATTAATAAAGGCAGCAAGTGAAACTCCCATTGAGTCCTTCAAACATTGAGGCGCTTGGTAGGGATAACCATAAGAGGATTCCTCTTCCTTAGCGTTAATCCAAGCCTCTCTTCCCTGTCAATATCTTCCGGTTTAAAACCCGGTTCAAGTTCCCAATCAAACGAGTGAACCAGAGTCGCGATTGCAAGATGAACCACACGATGAGCCAATGGAAATCCAACGCATATCCGACGACCTGACCCGAATGGAATTAATTCGAAGTGTTGCCCTTTGTATTCCACGTTTGAGTTCAAGAATCGCTCTGGTTTGAATTCCAATGGATCCTCCCAATATTCCGGGTCACGCCCAATTGACCATGCGTTCACAAATACCTGTCATTTCACACACACATTAAACAAAATAATCTATTTAAAATATTTGAATTAATATATAAGATAATCTATTTATTCGATAACATATTTTAGAAAAATTCAAAAGTTACCCTCAAATCAAAATATCTTATAAGTTTCTACTTGCAAATTCAATTGGACTTCTCCATAATGATAATCATGAACTTCACAATAATGATAATATGAATTTTAAATTCTTAACTAAACCACATACTATCAATAATAATAATTACGATTTTGACTCAACAAATTCTGATATCATAATAAAATTATAGAAGGTGAAACTACAATGTCATGGAATGATATTAAAAGGATCATGCTACACATTTAAAAAAATTGAAAAAAGCAATTTTAATGTATTACTTGTTGAAATATTGTTCACCTCCGTTGTAGAACAAAAGTAATTCTAGTTTATAAGAGTTGTAATATCATGAATAACTGATTTTGATTAAACATTTTTAATGTCATTCACTTTTCTTATGAATTCTATTCTACAAGAATATTCTCATGACTATATTAGTTATTTGAGAAAATGGCGACTTGTGTCCCCAAAGTTTGGATAATTTGGCAATTTTGGTCACCAAAGTTTCGAGTGGCAAAAACAGTCCCCAAAGTTTTGATGATTTGACAATTTTGGTCCCCAAAGTTACGTATTTTCGCAAAATACGTCCCCAAAGTTTGCGAATTTTGGCAAAACCGGCCCCCAAATTAATTTTCGTCCGGGGACCTAATTTGTCACAAATTACAACTTTGGGAACCAATTATACCACACGCACATAACTTTGGGGACTGGTTTTGCCAAAATTCACAAATTTTGGGGATCGGTTTTGCATACATTAAATTTTGAGAGCTGTTTTTGCTAAAATTGAAAAATTTGAGGACCAAAATTGACAAAAATTTCAAACTTTGGGGACCAAAATTACCTTCAGCCCTTAGTTATTTATTGAACATAACTAATATTAGACCCATTTTGAGATGAGGACATTATTGTTTAATGTCCTTATCTAAAAAATTGAAGAACATTAGACACATACACAAAAATTGATTTTTTTCAAATCAATTTTGATGGTAGTATTAATCTTATAAACTTAATATATCTAATTAGATAAGGAAAAATTAACCATTTATGTTTAAGATAAGGTAAAGGAGAATCGACCTGTGTGCCCTTTGGGATATTGTAGCCGAGGTACTCTGTATCTTCCATGGTGTTTCTGGGGAGGAGAAGGGGAAGCGCCGGGTGGAGGCGGAGGGATTCCTTCACCACCGCCTGAAGGTACGGTAAGTTCTCAACGTCTTTTTCTTCAACACGGCGGTCAAGGCCGATCACTCTGTCAAGCTCTTCTCTCAGCTTCGCAAACGTCGCCGGGCTACGGAGGAGCTCGGCGAATCCCCATTCGATACTGATGCTTGTGGTTTCAGATCCGGCGAAGAACATTTCCTAAAAATTGAGCGTAATTATTAAGGTTTTATCTTTATTGAAAGGTTAGTCGGAATTATTACAGTGATGACGATGTTGATGTTCTTCTCTGTCATTGTGTCTGGTCCGTCTTTACCGTCGCCTTTGTATTCCAATAATACGTCAAGAAAATCTTTCTTGTCTTGTACTTTACCGGCTTTTAGATCTCTGTGCCTTTCTTGAATGAATCTGGACGCGATTTTCATGGTTATACCGAGGTTCTGCATCATCTTCTTCTTCATTCCGGCGGGATCCATCCACTTTAAGTAGGGTAAATAATCGGCGATATTTGGAGTTCCGGCGAGCTCAAGCACTTTGTTCATGCAGTCAAAGAATTCTATAGATTCTGGGTCCTTAGCGTTCAACAAATCCCTCGATAACATAAGATTACCCATAAGATTAAAAGCTAATAAGAAAAGAAACCGGCTAAGCTGAACCGCGCCGGAGGCTCCGGTAGCAATTGACGATTTCGATTCCTCGAGAATCCACTGTTCCATATTTTCCCTAATCCTATGCCGGAGCCCAGTCGTCTCGTTCATTCTTTTATTGACAAGAAACTCCATAGAACAGAGGCGGCGGAGGACGCGCCAGTGCCCGCCGAACTGGTTCATCCCTAAGGTTCCTTTGTTGTAATCATACGCCGTCAACACGTCCGGGACCTTCCTGTCGGCGAAAGGGAGATCGTGCTTCTTGAATAGCTCAGCTGCGGCGGCGGGATTCTGCACAACCATCGTGTAAACGGATCCGAGCTTTAGCCAGATGACTGGTCCGTAGGTTTTTTTCCATTCGTGCATAGTTTGGTGAGGGAGATCTCCGAGCTGGAGAAGATTTCCAAACACAGGTACTTGTTTTGGACCCGGCGGCCTTTTTCCGGCCTGAGTTTTTGGCCTTAAAAGAAAAGCTAGAAGAAGAACTCCCCCCAGTATGGTAATGATCAGTGGACTAAGCACCATTGTAGCTGGTTTCAACTTTACCGCCTCATTCCGGCAGCACTTCAGTGTATATATATATATACAGAGTCTATACACTATTCAACCAAATTAAAACAAATAGAGGATACTATAATTTTAAGATTTATATTTTGGTTGTACATAACACATAAATTTAATTATAATGTGATAATCGTTAAAAATAACTTGTTCTCGTTATCTTGAAAAAAAACTCATTTATATTTACTAAGTATAATATAATTGTATTTATTGTTTTTATTTATAAAAATATATTAATATTTTTATATAAATTATAATCATATTACTATAATTTTACCAAATATATTTATAAATTCACGATCGTGTATCTCTCCAAACATTATCACAACTCACCACATCTAACGACACCTAACTACACCTCCATTTTAAAAAATTGAATCAAACAAAATTATTAAAATAATAACAAAAATGCAATTATAAAATGGTAAAAACATTGGGTAAAATGTTATTATATTTATAATAAAATAATTGATTTTATTGTAAGTTGTGATATAATTTAATTTATGTAATTATTAATTTATCATTATATCCAATAATTAAAATATTTGTAAAATAAAAATATATTGATATTTTAAATTAATCATAATTTTACTAAATATTTTATAAATTCAAAATAATCTGATTTTTTATTTGATCATTATCATCCACCACAAAATATGTATATATATCCGAATTTTGCGAAAAAACACCATATTAACAATTGGATTTGGGAAAATATCATCATTGGCTTTTGCAATAGATAAGTTACAAAGAAATATTATTCAACGTCTTAATTAGAAGTTGAAATTATAATATTTTATTTAATTTACTCATATCTTAATCGAATTTCAATAGTTTCTTCTTACTGATATTCGTTCATCATAATTCATTCCGTTCCTAAAAGGGTTTTGGATGGTTTTACAACTGAATTTATGGTGATCGAAGGCGAGAGCTTAATTAAATTATTATATTTATTAAAAATGAAGAGTGATATTTTACGCAAAAGTGCATTTTTATGACTAATAGTAAGAAAAATCATATATGTAAAATAACAAATTCTTACTCATTTTCTTAACCATTAATATAATGGTAAACTTCTTTTTTTTAAAAAAAATATTCTTCTTATGTGTCTATATATATCATAAAATTACTATGGTACTCTTTATGTTTAAAATAGTGTAAAACGATGATTCAAACTTTGTAAATTGCATGCAAAGCTCTCAAAATTTAAAAATCGTTCAAGAACAATACTTGAGTGAATAGTAGCGATTTTCTTTTTTTTCGTATATGGTTTTGACCATTTATATGTTATTTTTAATTTTTTTAAAGTTTGAATATATAATCATTGCGTTTCAAGGTTAAGTGATCAAATACAAATTATAGATACAATTAAAATATTAATAAATGTTAATGTTAAATATAAATGTTTTATAACTTAAGAGGTCATCAACATAATTCTTAAACTTTAAGTGAATGATATTTATAATTCGTATGAATATTTATTCGTTATTTTTAAATTTTCAGAGCTTGTAGACATAATCATTCTGTGTTCCAAAATCGGACAGGTTTTGGCCGGCCCGACTGGTTTGGACAGGACCCGGGCCCAAAACCAGTCCTATTTAGGAAACACGGTTGACAAGTGACAAGTTTGCAGCAGTGTTTTCAAACCAAGTCCAGTTCATCTGGGTTGGACGGTTGGCCCGCACCTGGCCCATTGGGAAGACGTGTTGATGTGCCGGAATTTTTTTAAAAAAATAATAAAAATTAATATTTGTCTATAATTTTAGTTTAAAAAAATTAAAATATATTTTTTAATAAATATAAAAAATTTAATAAAATTTCAACACAAGTTAGACAACGGTTCAGTGATCCATTAAAATTTTCGATTCACAGACCAAATCGTATTTAAAAACATTGGTTTGCATAGAGGAGAAAATACTAAAATAGACAACGTGCTAAATTATATAATCGTGTGGGATCCACTAATTTTATTTATTTTTGACCTTCGCATTTTTTAAAAACTATAATTCCATTTTAAATATTAATTTAAAGTAAGTATGTAATAATATATACTAAAAAAAATCTGACACAAAGAATTAGCTACATGTTTCCATGTTCTTATTTTCTTAAAATTAAAGGTTTGTTTTACACAAATTATATATTATAAAAATATATAATTTGTTTTTTGAAATAGAACAATATCCATTTTAAATTCTAATTATAAAATATAATTCATAATGCATTTTAATTTTTCAATTATAAGACATAATCAAGTTGAGACTTGATTCTGAAAATGCATTATGCATTTTACTTCTTATTTTACACGGGAAAATTACTGCATTGACCATTAATGTTTAATATAGTATAAAGACGATTCCCCCAAAGTTTGTAAATTGCATGAGAAACCCTCAAAGTTCCAAAGTCGTTCAAGAATGATCATCGAGTGAATAGTAACAGTTCGTCTTTTTCGTATGAGTTATTTTGATAATTTATGCATTATTTTTAAAATTTTCAAAGTTTTGAGATATAGTCATTTCATCTTTTCAAAGTTAATTGATCAATACAGACTATTAAGACATTTAAAACATTAATGAATATTAGAGTTCAATATAAATGTTTTGGAAGTTTTGGGGTAAACTACATAATTTTTAAACTTTGAGGTTATGATGTTTACAACATTTAAATGATATGGGCCAACATAGTGGGATTTGTATGTAATTTATAGATTTTGGATATCATCTTTACATTATTATAAAGTTTGGAGACTAGTGACCAACACCACTCTATTTTTCACATATATACATTTTTTTCAAATCAATTTTTTATTGTTTTCATAATAAAGAATTTTTTTTTTTCTAGCAGTTATATTATCACTTGTTGAGTTTCTTGGGCATACTCAATCTACATTCTATATTTATGCAGAACGCTTTTACATTTTATAATTCAATATATGTTTATACAGAACACTATGAAGATTCTAATTATACATTATGAGTCTACATTCTAATAATAAATTCTGATTATACATTATATAATTTGTGCACAAGACACACTTAGTGTTACAAACCAACAAAAATTTCAATCATAACAACTACTAACCCGATTAGTGGGATAAGCTAGGTTGTGAGGGACTATAAAATGAGTTTTTGGAAAAATGAAATTTTTGCTAATTCCTAATTGTTTGTATCGTGATTATTTTAAATTTTTGGTATATCGAGAATCTTGGGCGTACTCATATTAATTGGTATTTAGTAAGAGTTTTAAGTGAGTATGATCACATATAACTTATTTGATTTAAGATAAAATAATGAAGTTTGTAGTCTTTTTTATTCTTATTTTTTCAAAGTAAGAAAAATATAAATTGAGAAAAAGTAAAAAATTGTGTATTTTTACTAAGTTAATAATTTAATTTATTTTATTATTTCGGTAAAAATCTGATATACCCGATACAAATCATATATAATGATGAACTGGCATCATCCGATATATCCACCTGTATCGGTTTTAAAGCATTGGTCAACATTAGTGTCATAAGTTTTTTTTCTGAATGTCGAATCCAACCCATGTGCAATGTTGTAAAAAACGTATAGGATATCAAACCGATTAAATAAGAGGTTTAAGTTTTAACCGAAAGTTGAATCGTGATTGAATTGGATATAAATATAATTTAAATTTATTTTAAAATATTAAAATAAATAATAAATCATTTGTAGAGGTGGGCAAAAGACCAGCTCACACGATTTGGGTGATCTTTTTCGATCTTTGGCATTTATAAAAGACCGAACTATGGTCCTAACTTTATATAAAAGCTATATTGGTATGTTATTTAGGTCTTTATAAGTGAGATCAACCCGTGACCAAAGATCAAGTCTTCTATTCGGTCTTGATTAGGTCCTTATCCGGTCTTTAACCCTTTATTTTTTATATCAAAATAATAATAAAAAATAATGTTTTACAAAATATATAAATCATAAAATTTTAAATAATAATAAAATGATCATTTAAAAATTTATTAGATGATTATTTTTGTTTTTATTATTAGATACTCAAATGTTTAGTATAAAAATTAATAATTGAAAAATATTCAATTCAATTATGTTTAAAAAATTCTAAAATTTGAAATATAAAGTGTAATAACACTTATTAATAATTTATGTACCATTATATTTAAATGTATAAATAATTTTAAAATTTAATAAATTTATATTTACGAGATTTAAATTTGTTCTTTGTCCTAAGCTCGTAAAGTGAAGATCGAGACCAAACCATTAAAAGACCTACGGATTTAGATCCAATGAATATTGAGACAAACCCTAGAGCATATTGTAAAATTAGGTTCCAAAAAACCAACCATAATTACGAAGGATTGGTCTTGGACCGGTATTTTTAGGTTAGGTTCTATCAGTTGGTCTTAAAAATCACACATCTAATCATTTCGACAGACTCAACCTGGTTTGTTAAGGGCTTGATCCATTTGCTGATTTTTTTGCAATTTTTGAAGAATATTCATATTCTTGAACAATTCGTGATTGAACCAATCAAATCGCATATGATTTTGACTTAATTGCTCATGTCTATGATCTCACATTTCAAAAGTGCCAACCTCTTTTCTAGAATTGAACCAGTACAAAGCCAGTCCGATTCATTTAATTTGTTAAAATTTTATATCGATTTTAAATTCATTTTGATATAGAGTGATATGTACAGTCTATTAATTATTATATTTTATAAAAATAATTTAATTTAAACTAATATTCCTTTTATATCTAATCACTAAAACATTATGAAAGTGACAATTATTAAAAATGTGATATTATAATATAATATCACATTTGAAGAGAGTGAATTAAATTATAATACACATATTTAAATGAAAAAAAAAATCATTTTAATTCCATCAAATTTACTTTAAAATCAATTTTAATATTTCAATTCAAAAAAATCAAATTAAGTCTTTCAAATTTAGTATATTATCATTTTCAGTTTAAAATTACTAAAATACCATTAATTTCAAATATGTATAGTAATTATAGTTAAATTAAATTTAATTGTTTATAAACTGATGTTTTAACTACATAAATTTGTGGCTTTATACTGAAAATAATTTTCCAATAAAACGAATGAAATTTTTTAAAAATTTCAAACCCAAATTTAAAACGTAAATTTATGTGTTAAGTATCACATTTATATATGTTGGTATGTCGTCGGTATACCAATCATTTTAAGTATATATATTAATTGATAACTTAAAAATTATTTTAGTTATTTAACTTTGTACATTTTTTAAATTAAATAAAGTATTGATCAATATATAAGAATACATTGTATAAAAATACATAGTGTGATACATCTGAAATATTATTAATACATATAAAAATTCATTTAACAACAATATTTTTGGGCCAATAAACAACATCAAACCAATTTTTTTAATATTCAAAATTTATTTTTAAAAATATATTTACTACTTAAGATGGACTCCAAACAAAAAATGTGATATCATGTCATACCACTCAATATTGATGTATATGTCAACATATCGACGACATAAAGACGGATATAAAGACAATGATTAATACCAATACATCAAATACTAGACTTGACCGTTACTTTTTTTTGTGTCATCCGGTACCGGATATTAGGATCGGTTTTCGTTTTAATGAAAAATTAGTTTTAGCATAGAGCCAAAAAGTTCAATTATTAAAACATTGGTTTATAAATTGTAAAACTTAATTTAACTATAATTATTATAATTATTTGAAATTAAAGGTATTTTAGTAATTTTAGACTAAAATTGATAATATATCAAATTTGAATAACTTAATTTGATTTTTTTAAATTGAAAGATTAAAATGGATTTTGAAGTAAATTTGAAGTACTAAAATGAAATTTTCCCTATTTTAAATATTTAAAAAACAAAAAAAATAAAAAAGTGACCCAACCTGGTTCGAATCGAACCTTTGAATAAAGGGTTTACACCATCCGATCCGATTTTAGAAATTGGTGCCAACATACTTAAACTTCTTGTAGTATGGGTACGAGAAGAAGTGCTATTTTAAATTTTAATAGGGAAATGAGACCCATTTTATTACATTTAGGCCCATCAAAATAGCCCAGTTTTGTGTACCGAAAAAGAAATTTGAGACGCCCCACTCTCATGGCAGGGATGCGCTTCTGTTCATCGTAGAATCTCGTCGGCCGCTCACAATTGAACCCGTAATTTCTCTTCTTCTTCTTCCAACGTATATTTAGAGGAAGCATACGACGCTTCCATCCTTCAATTAGTCTGTATGACAAAAGAAATGGAAAATCATACACTCTTCATTGTCTCTGGGGGTTCTTCAGAAACTTGTATTTGCTTTTGTTGATGTCCAGAGGTATCTTGCATATCCTTTTACGCTACGTGATGATTTTTTTGTTTTGGTGACTGAATATGCCTTTTTTGTCTATTTGAATTTAGGGTTTTTATTTTGGTTAGATTGGGTATCTAAAAATTTTCGTTGTGTAAATACCTGGGTTTGTCGTTTTGCAGAGTAGTTTATGCGGGATTACATTTTTGCGTATTCTTCATGACCAACTAGGGCTTTTTGGAGTTACAAAAAATGGAGAACACTCGCAGACCGTATGATAGAACTCTTTCGAAGGAGCCTGCAACAAAAAAGCCTAGGCTTGCTAATGATCAGGCAGCAGCTAATCGTAGTTCTAATCTGCGGTCGCCCTATATGCAAAGGCAAGTGCCTTCAAACACCGGGGGTGGTGCAAGGATTGTGAGGGACAGAGACTCAGATAGCAGTGATTTGCGTCGGCCATCCCAAGTACAGCAAAGTCAGCTTCCGCATTTGGAGCTTGTTAGTCAGTATAAGAGTGCACTCTCAGAGCTGAATTTCAACTCAAAACCCATAATAACCAACTTAACGATTATAGCTGGCGAGAATCTACACGCAGCCAAGGCTATTGCTTCAACTGTCTGCATCCATATCCTTGAGGTGACTGTTTTTCCGAAGTACTAAGAATATTTGGTTTACCGTTGAAAGGTTTTTCATGCTTGAGAAACAACTAAGTCTATTTGCTCTATTTTATGTTTAATCCAAAACTATCCAATGGTGCAAGATTGATGAAATTGTTGCACCTTTGATGTTGATTGCTGCATATGAAATCAAATAATTATACAATTTTTGACCATCTTATTGGTGTAGAAACACCAATAACAAGGGATTCTGTACGTTTCGACAGTAAAAGGTTTATATTAAGCACTAAGCATCCAGTATTTTTTTCTGCATATAGTTTTACCTGTTTTTGTCTAGTCCACTGCACGGCTAATTCAGATATCTGCCTTGTGCATATTATCTCTAGCCTCTGAAATATAAATGTACAGGTGCCTAAAGAGCAGAAGCTGCCTTCTTTGTACTTATTGGACAGCATTGTGAAGAACATTGGTCGGGACTATATAAAATATTTTGCTATGAGGCTACCTGAGGTTAGTATTCTGATCTGTAGACATGAATTTATCCATGCCTCGGTGATAAAGTTGGATCAAGTAGCCACTGGCACTAAGTGCTCCTTCTTGCCATGCTACGTAAATCTTTGCTCAGGGTTCTGCATTTATGTCATCTATGGAGTAGCATGGTGTTCATAATCATTATAATGTACAATTGGCTTCTGAATTTATTTTACTTTTCAGGTTTTCTGTAAGGCATATCGACAGGTTGATCCTTCAATACATCAAGGCATGCGCCATCTTTTTGGAACTTGGAGTGGAGTTTTTCCTCCAGAACCTCTTCATATTATTCAAAAAGAGCTTGGATTTACCAACAGTGCCAATGATCCATCTTTAGGAATGACAACATCGAGAACAGATGTACAGACCCAGCGCCCTTCTGGACATGCACATGGCATTCATGTGAACCCCAAGTATCTAGAGGCAAGCCACTCTTTACTTTCATATGGCTCATATAGATTAAGGTTTCAAAACTATTTTTACAATTTGTGAGAATAATTTTGTTGGCGGTACATTTAGTTGTATATGAAATTATTCTTTGGCCAAGTAACATGTCAAAATTTTGTTTTCTTGTTCATGGATTCAGAAAAAAATGTAGACTGCCATTTGCATTTGATGAATTGATGCATCATTTCATCCTTGTATTAAATACTCAAAGGCGCATTTGTTTTGACTTATATGCTATTTCCTTGATTTATTGAAGGCAAGGGGATCAGCAAGTGAAATTAGTGAAGATTTGGTGAGTTCACATGAGGTTGAAGCACCTCGAAGGCCAACCTCAAATAAGGTATTTATGAAATTGTCTTGTATGCTCCTCTCTAGTATTCTAATTTTTAAGGTACTGAACGTGCCTCTCAGATCCATCAAAAGAATCAAGGAATGAAGGTTTTTTCTGCTGGTGACAAAAAGGTTTCGAGCATGCCATATTTGGATTCTGATTATGGTTCCGGTTTATCTACCCGTCTAATGGTAGGTGCTGTAAGAGCGAAGGAAAAAAATAAAGAGCGAGAACTTGATAGAACCTGGTATGAATCTGGCAGTGAGATAGCTGTTAAGAATCTATCAAATGAAATGAATGGTTTCGGCATTAAACATGGAATTGAAAACTATACCAAGCATCCATCCGTAAAGCGCCCCAGTGTTGTTTCTAGGAGCTGGAAAAACTCCGAGGAGGAAGAATATGCATGGGATGACATAAAGGCAAAGGCAATCAATCATGGAGCTGCTCAGGCAGCTGATTCTTTGTTTAAGAATGATTGGAATTCTGACGATTATGAAAAAGAGGTAATTTATGTGGTTCTATTTGGATTTCTAGCATATTTCTTAGCTGTGTGCCTGTGGACATGAATGATTTGCAAGCTGATCTCGCAGTATTTTAAGACCTTTCATTATATGCAAGATGTTAGAAACTGCTTATTGTTCAGCAAGTAAACTCTCTGCGAACCACTTTTAGCATGTTCCTCGATCATTAAAAGCACTTAAACTACAGTTGTATATATGAAGTTTGTAGAAGTTCTTCATTTTTTGGGCTTGGGCAGCATTTGTAGTTATTTATGTGTCCTCTTGACTTGGACATAATACATGTTCAGATCCTTCTGAATTAAGCGGAATAATATTTCTGCCCATTATGAAAAAGAGGTAATTTATGTGGGTTCTATTTGGATTTTTAGCATATTGCTTATCTGTGTGCCTGTTAACATGAATGATTTGCAAGCTGCTCTTACAGTATTTTAAGACTTGTAGATGAACACCTTTTATTATATGCAAGGTTTTGAAACTGCTTATTGTTCCACTGCTTCTCAGATTCAGCAAGTAAACTCTCTGTGAACCACTTTTAGCATGTTCCTTGATCATTAAAAGCACCTTAGCTGCAATTGTATATTTGAATTTTGTGGTAGTTCTTCATTTTTTGGGCTTGGGCAGCATTTTTAGTTATTCGTGTCCTCTTGACTTGGACATAATACAAGTTCAGATCCTTATGAATTAAGCTGCATAAAATTTTACGGTGTGGTGTTTACTACTAAAATGACATTCCTTCAACCCATTTTATATACATGAATGTTTCGCTCTCCCCTTTAATATGAATACTTTGCTTATCTTGACTTGCTTTTTTCAGGATCTTAGTAGTTATCTACAAAGACCTCTACGGATAAGTGGCAGGGAACTAAATATCTACAATGATGCCGAAGTTGATTTTTCGTCTGCCAGAACTGATCCAGAAGTTTCTGAAGCCCAGTCACAATTTAAGACAGCAGTGGACTACTCTGATGGATATCTGAGTTCACATGAATCAAGTAAAATAGGAAGAACCCCTTATCAGTCAAAGCTTCGGCCTTCTCCTAATGGAAGCCAGAATCTTAGTGTTTCGAGGGCTATGATGTCAGGACCCAGAGATAATGTAAAACAAAAGAGGCAGATGAATTCCGCCATCCCATCCTCAATATTGTCTGCAAAAAAGCAACGGCCTACTTCTCCGCTTTCAGAAAGAAATGTTACTCAACAACCAAGTAAGTCTGTGGATTCTAACCGTACCTCCTATGGACCTCCGACTGATCCTAGAAAGCCTTCAGTGAGTACTGGTTCACATGAAGATTTTTTTCAGAATTCTCTGCCTTCGTCACCTAGAAAAGTTCAACAGTCTAATGCACGGAGTGCAAACGTGCAACCTTCAAGAATGTCTGCTTCTCAACAAAGGAAACATGTGCTCTCTACACAGATCAGAAAGCCTGAAGTATCTGAGTTGAGGATCTCTAGTGATGCACAGAATTTGATATCATCCCAGGTTTTGCGGTCTGGGAGTCGCTCAAACCTGGAGAGTTCTTCCTCTGGCCATTCAAAATCTCTTACAGTTGATTCCCCTGCTCGATCAATTAATAGCAGTTTTGTAGCAGCAGCAAAGACCACCATGGTTGACATTCCTTCACCTGTTAGTAGCTCAAGCAAGGCCATTTTCCCGGAATTCGGGCTTGCAGATCAAGTCGAGCCAGCTTTTTCTTCAGTTCATGATGCCTCATTTTTGCATAGTTTCGGAGTAGAGGAGATTCCTGGAGTAATCAGTTCCTCTTCGAACCAAGTTTCTAGCCTTCTTAGTTCACTGGTGGGAAAGGGCTTATTATCTGGTTCTAAATCGAAATCACCTTTTTCTTCATCAACTCAGAAGCAAAGTCAACTTTTGTCTTCCGGCTCTACGTCAATGGCAGATTCTTCTATTCAAGCATCCTGGGTAGATCCACTTTTCAAGATCCTGTGGCAAATGATCCATCTTCTTCAATGCTTCCTGATGAAGATTATTCTGATAAAGCAATCAGTGTTTTACCACAGTCTACTACTGAAGTAAAAAACCTTATCGGGTTCGAGTTTAAGCCAGATGTAATTCGAACCTTGCATCCTAATGTGCTAGCTGATCTCTTCTCTGACTTATCACATAAATGCGTCACCTGTGGACTTCGACTGAATCTTCATGATTCAATTTCAAAGCACATGGAATGGCATGCCTTTAAAGAACAAAACTCATTGATCATAAACTCAAGGAGTTGGTATAAGAGCTTATTAGATTGGTTCAGTGTAATCGGCCAAGTGAGTCCCTTGAACATGGAAGAAGAACCAGCTTTAAAATCTGAGTACATTGAGCATATGGTCCTTGCAGATGAAAGCCAAATCGCCTGTATTCTGTGCGGGGAATTGTTCGAAGACTTTTACTGTCTAGAAAGAGATAAATGGATGTTCAAGGGAGCCGTTTATCTAAATATCCCCATTTTAGACTCATCTGATGAACCATCAACGAGTACAAGAAAATCCGATATTAAGGGACCAATTGTCCATGTAAACTGCAAGCCTGAAGACTTTATACAAAACCTCAGATTTCTTTCAAATGCAAAACAGGTATTGACATTTTTTCTTCATTTTCCATATAAAAAATCCTCGCTAACATGATGCATGATTCCAAGTTTCAGGGACCATAACTAGGCATGAACTCAGCGTTTCACATCACTCAACTTTTTCTTTGGTTTGCTAATCAAAGTGAATGACGAGAACTCGTCTTGCTATCGAATCCCAGGTAATCTAAACCCGCAAATGAATGATGTTTTTTCTCTATAAGTATTGGGATGCCTGTGGCAACAAGTTGAGGAAGTTTTGTTTTGTATGCTTATATTATACATGTAGATATATTTTATTTAGGTGATTGGTTGCTGTGTTAACTTGTGTGTGATGAAAGGTTACATTTTTGGGTTTGGATGGTTGCTTATTACTGCTGCATCTCTAATTCACTTTATTGCTTGCCGTTGGACTTAGTTATTTATGTTAAGCTATGTAATATATAATAACCTCATAAATTGGGTTCTCAAGGTTTTTTAATTTTGGTAAATGTAATTCTAATTTTTTTTAGGTAAAACTAATCTTTTTTGCAAAACTAATTCTCATACTTTATAAATTTTGTCAAAATTAGTACTTAAAATTTAACGTGTAAAAAAATAAATGTTTAAAGATTGGGGACTAGTGTAAGTTTTGTTACAGTTCGGCTGAATTTCTAAAACCTTGGGTGACTTATTTTGCTAAAATGATAAAAATGTGGGATTAATGTGTCAAATTAAAATTTGTGAATCAAATTTATCGAACTCCCAATACTTTCGAGATCTAACGTATTATTTTTTTCATTAGTTTTTTAGCTGGTCTCGCCAATTTGATCTTTTTTATTCTTACCGGGTCACACAATTGTTGTTGACCCCGTTTTGCAAAATTCCTTACCAAAGAGAAGTGGGTCGGGTTTTGATTATAAACCGAAAATCATATAAAAATCCAATATCGGGTTCAGATAATGGATATGTTTCGAACAATGTTTGATAAATAGCGGTGAGGTGAGGTGAGATGATTGTACTGTGCTGTAAGGTGAACTGATCGTGATTTTAAAAAATTGTTTTTGAAATAGCGGTGCAGTGATCGTGATGTCATAAAATGATTTTTTTGCCCTTATTTTTAAATAATTGTTTATAACTTAAAAATTATATTTCATATTATTTTATGATAAATTCGTTATTTCAAAACTACATTTTTAAATTATTATATATATTTTTATAGTTTGAACATATAATTGATAGAATATAAGAAGTTATTGATCAAAATTATTTTTTTTTAAAAATAAGCTATAATTTATCAAGAGTAAAATTGATATTTGACAGGTACGTTCTGGTGGCCGTTGGGTTAACCTAGCTATGAACTCACCGTTGTTTTCTGCGGTCACACGAACGCAATTATTAATGATGTTTGGTAAAAGTAGAATATAACTACGGTATGTTCACCACATTAGGCGGTGGACTGGGTTTCCAAACATTACCAATGACCGATATCGGTATATCCATCTATAAACCTTAATATTATCGATATATCAATTAATCACATTATAAGTGTCGTTTTTAAATATAAATATTATTTTAAAATTATAACATATATTTTTATATTTACTTTTTAAAATTATTCTTACATGGGTCATACTCTCTATCCTCAATAAAACTTATTGAGAAATGACGTGAATTGGTAGAAGGACAAAAATTGCTAATTTGGTACCCAATCGACCAATCGTATTGGAAGCTGCTGAAGGATGAACAAAAGCTAATGGACAATCAGCTTTTTATTTTAGTGTGAGTGATAAATAAGAATAGGTGTAACTTTGAGAGATTAAAAAAAAAGCTAAGAGGCCCCAAAAATTGAGTTGTACAAAAATGAAAAAAAAAATCTTAATCCTCCCATATTTCTTTCACCAACAGCCTGCAAATTGCAATCTCAATTCCCTCTACTATCTCCTCATACTCATACTTATATTTACCCCATCCATCTAACTCCATAATCTCAATATTATTCAAATCTACATATTTTCTACAGATTCCCGATATAAATGCCTCGTCTTCCTCCAATTCCCCACATCCGAATTCGTCTGAATTCATCTCTACTTGTATTTGATCAAGTTCACTAAGCTTCTCAAATCTCTTGATCGTACACAAAACCTCATGTTTCGCTTCTACATAACAACAATCAATTAGATATATATTAACTAAGATTGTCTTTAAGTCAATGTTTTCATACCGATATGAAATTTCGTACCGGTTCAAACCGGTATACCGACCGGTACAAATTTGTTTTTTTTAAAAAATAAAAATAATAATATTTAATTATATATTTAGGATCGGACCCGAAAAAACCCAAAATTTGACCCTAAAACCCGATGTTGCCGGTACAAAAAAAAATAATGATACTACCCAATATTTGACGTATTGATCGATATACCAGTGGTATGAAAACATTGGTTTAAGTATCAACTACAACCAGTGTTTTAAATTTCCGGTATACCGGATATTTCGGACTTACCGGATTCTACCGGCCGATATGGGTTTTTTCGGGTTGGGTCATATTTTTGCGAGTTGGGTCAGATTTTATATTAAAAAAAATAAAATATTAATTTTTTATAATTTAATTTATTTTAATATTCCGGTATATATTCGGTATACCCGAAACGTATCCGGTATATCGATCCAATGAGCTTGTCCGATATACCGACCGGTACCGGTTTTTAAAGCATTGCTACAAACAAGTTGAGAAAGATATCCAAAATTGCTACTATCATAAATGAGAAAATACATATTTAGTTCCCAAAAAAATTGATTTCAAATTGTAGTTTAATATCCATAATTCTCGTACTTTAATCATTATGTTAAAAATAATACCCAAAATTTCTCAAATTTGATTATCAAAGTATGAAAATTAAATTTTAAAATAAATTTTATCAAATTGATTAATTTTCATTTTAAAAAACTTTTGAGTATTAAATAAAATCATAAGAATATGGGAACCTTAAAGAATCAAAGCTTATACTAAATCACGTACTCATTTAAAAAAATCAAAAAATAAATTAAAATTAAAAAAAAACTAAATCACGTACTTTGTATTTTTTTGTAGTGGTCGAAGTTTCTTTCTTCTTCTGCTGCTGCATCAGCATCGTCTTGGAATGGAAGTTCAAGTATAGAAACAGGACTATTTTGTTCTTTTTCCACGTTTGCCAATTTGTCCGGCTGATAATTATCCTTGTCCTAATGTAATTAAGAAGAGATTAGTGAAAGATTAAGAGATGGGGCCAGAGGGGACAAACATAATCAATAAAAGATTTGACGAGTACAGAGAAAGAAGTGAATCGACACGATGAGGGGAAAATTGAGATTTTAAAGACACGGACAAACGCCGTGGGTCTCCCGACATTGAGTTGTGGATTATGTTTATCAATAGACACAGACAAACCCCGTGGGTCGGTCGATATTTTTATGTTTTATTAAGATATTTCTAATGTGACTAATAACATTTAATATTTTAAAAATTTATATGATTAATTTGATATCAATTTTTTTATGAATTTTAGTAATTATCAATGTTTTTTTAAGGTAAAATTTGTTGATATAATGAAATTGTTTTGAAATTAAATGCAGTGTGCATTAATTTAGAAGAGAAAATATAGATTATATTAAATGATTTTTTCAAGTTTTCTACGATGCGATTTCTTCTCTTTATATGTTATATTCACATATACTTCAATCTAACAAAATTAATCTTAAACATTATTTTTTTTGTAAAATTAGTCTTTTAAACTTTGTAAATTTTGATAAAACTAGTATTTAAAGTTAAATTTGTATGATAAAATTGATCATCAAAGTCTGGTGATTAGTTTTGTCACACGAGATTGAATATGACAAATTTGGCAAACCCTATAGACTAATTTTTCCAAAATGACCTGAGTACTATAGACGTCAAATTAAAGTTAATGAATAAAATTTATCGAAGTCTTATCTCTAAATATATTAAAAATAATATATATTTGTCTTTTATCAATTACATTATGAAAAAAATAAGTTTAAAAATTATGATAAAATTTTTACATTAATAAATATTATTTTAATTTTGTAATAATTTTGATGTTTACTTTCTAAATTATCTATATATGTATTGAAATGAAGCTAATAAAATTGAAGTTTTTTATGACATGTATTGAATGTGACTTTTAAATAATGTTCTAATATAAAGTATATCATATCATATGAATGATATGATGTTTTTTATGAAATTTATCTATCAACCATAATAACTATTTATTTGTTTATTTAATTTTTAAAAAATATAAATTAACAATTATAACATCACATAATCACAAGTATTTTAAATTTCATCATTTTGATTCCCATATAGAAAAATTCGATACTAAATTTGTTAGAAAATTGGGTATTCGATATTTTGATATTTAAATTTTTTGGTACACAATACTTTCCCATAGTAGCTTTTAACAGGAATAGTGGGGTTGGTAAGTGAATTGAATGTAAAAGCTGCTTGTAAAGAAGACAAACCTCTTTAAGACTTTGCACCGGAGACTCCTCCGGCGAATGGGAGGCGGGGAATGATGAGCTTTTATGAGTAGAAAATATGAAGGGACTCATGCAAAATAGTGGCCCGCCGCCACCAAATTCGCCAGTGAATTCTGTCCCCGAAGATTCTGAAAATTGGACCTCATAGTCTTTGTACACTGCGCCGCCAGTAGATTCGCCGGAAAATTGACGGCGGTTGATAATTGAGCATGAAATTCTAGAATCTTCTTCGGTTTCTGCGCACAGTGCAGGCGCTATTATCCCGGAATTCTCGTCATTTCTGTTCTCAAGAGCGTGCTTTGGGTTTCTTCTCTTAGTCTTAGCCCTGAGTATTCTAAACAGAGAAGCAAATAACCCAATCGGAGCTCCGCCATTGGAGCCTCTCTGGTTTTGAATTCTCTCCGCGGCCGTAGCACAGATGCTGTTTTCCGGTGACTCGACGGTGGAGATATCTTGAAGATTGTGAAATGAAGCATTTTTAAACTCGGGTTGTCGGCCGGCGATGTAGGTATTCAGATAAAAGGGCTCTTGTTCTTCCTGAAGGAGCTCATGCAGAAGTTTCCGCTTATCAGATTCCGCCGCCGTCATTGGATAGACAGAATAGCGGCGGGTGTATGATCGGAAAAAGATGAAGAGAATTTCAACTGAAATGGAAATAGTAATGGCGAAAGCGAGAGAGAAGAGAGCCAGAAATCGGAATGCCTTGTGTTAGAATTTATTGCTCTTCTTATAATTTGTATTGGCCTTCTTTTCGACAATATGTCAAACATTAAATAATTTAAGATTTGATGACTCCCCCCCCTTATACTTATCAAATGTGTAAATGATATTTTATCAAAGTTACCAGATTGTAAATATTATATACTTTATGAGTAAAAATATGTATTTGTAGGATTACAACTTCAATTAAATACACATCTTAAGTTTCCAATATCATTTATTATTGGCACTCTAACGAACTTGTTATTAGTTTATATTTTATGAATAATTCTCGAATATCATAGATCAATTTTATTTAATTTTTCAAACGGGATCTTAGTTGTGTACTTTGAGAATAACAAATGCTAATTGAAAAACGTTTGTCAACTTAACGGAAAATCAGGTGTTAGAATGTCATATATCAAAATAAACGGTATTGATAACTTTAGGTAACATTCTTGTAATTAATTATGTTGTGGGTTTTAAAATTAATATAATATTATCTAATTTATATTAGTATT
>RWGZ01000927.1:395435-454237 GCA_009725065.1 Utricularia reniformis | reverse complement strand
TCAAGAACTGGTATTACGTCATCTTTCTGGTATTACATGCTTCTATCTTTGTTCTTTTACCTTGCATTATTGAACGACGTAATACCAATTTTGTAACACACATTCCAATCAAAAGATAAAAGTAGTAAAATGGATCATGGGATTTTGAGGTACAAACTCTGATATGGCATGCTCTATCATCATCAGCTTTATTTAATCAAAAACTAGTTTCTTGTGTTTGTGACTTGTTCTACATTAAAAGGACTTATTGGAGTTGAGAATCAAACCCTAAAAAAAGAACAAAAAAACTTACTGAATCTGTGTCTCTACGATTCCATTGAATCTCAACATTTGGCTAGTGATTTTGACTTCATTCATCAGTTAAGGCATATACTACTGCTGTTCTGGAGGGTGAATAAACCATAAATGACCGATCCCTATCGTTGTAAAATCCGTCCTGTTCGAATCAAAACATACAAAACCCTTATTCTTTTCATTCATTTACGGGTTTTTTCTAAGTTAAAAATGCTTACAGTTGTGAAGTATTCCGCATCGTGACTGATTCTACCAAAGCCTCCGAAAAGAGAATCATCCGAGTCCAAAACAATCTACAAAACGAGAGAAAGAATGTGATTTTGCGAATAATGAATCTAATGTTACATTATTCACCTTGTATTTCCCCGGCTTCAAACAGCCAATTCGATAATCGGAGTAACTATTGATCCAATGGAAATTAAATACGAAAACTAAGTTCCCCCTTTCGAATATGATCATTTTATCTCCTTCGTCTTTTCTCGATATGTATTGATGTTCAGATGTCATGAACTGTAAGAAATTTATATTACTGAAGTATGAAGAAAAAGGCATGGAGTTTTATAGATTACTTTGAATGAAAACGTACTCCGTATTTTTCTTCGAGATGCTGTATTTCTCTGTCGAACTCTTGCATACCGTTGTATCTTAAGTATTTAGCATCACCCTAAATGGAAGGAAAAACAAGTTTAACTCTTATATGATCGTAAAATGGTAACAAAAGAGTGCTTGCCAGATCAAATCGACGCCTGCATTTTTCGAAACTATTGTTATTTCCCGGAATGAATCGTCCATCGGGAAGATATTGATCGGCTCGGGGAAAATCAATCCATTCTGATAGAGAGGAAAATGAAGGTTCAGCCGATGTTCGAATTATATTATGTTCTTGCAACTTTATGTAATGACATGCATACCGGGATGTCCGAATTCGTTTCCCATGAAATTGAGGTACCCTTCTCCACCTAAACTCATTGTGATGAGCCTGATCATTTTATGCAAGGCTATTCCACGATCTATAGCCGGGGTTGAAGGTCTATCGATTGACATGAAGTCATACATATCCTAGAATAAAATCGAACCCAAATCACACGATGAACAATGAAACTGAATTCTATCGAAATTATGGCAATTCGGTTACCTTGTCCATCAACCAAAATGCAATAGTTTTATCTCCAACGAGTGCTTGGTCATGACTTTCGGCATAAGAGATGCATTTTTCGAGCCATCTTCGGTTCGTAAGCGTGTGTATAATATCTCCCATTTTCCAATCTTCATCCCTCATCCTGCATGATACAATAAAATCATGAAGAAAAAGAGTCACGAGTGAAAGTACTACGAAGAACACCCGAAATCGTACTTTAAAAGTTCGATCCATTTATCTGCGATTGCCATTTGTAAACGGAAATCAAACCCGACTCCACCATCTTCAACAGGAATACAAAAAGTTGGCATTCCACTGACCTGTTTCATTATATGAATATAATAAAAGTTGTCGACTTTTACAATCCGAAATATTTTTAAGCTTACATCTTCACCAATTGTAATGGCATCAGGAAATAGGCCATGAATGAGATCATTAACCAGCATTAGATACACTACAGCATCCACATCAGTTGACAACCCAAAGTACTCATTGTAATCACCAGTAAATTCCATCTTTACAAAAACGAAAAATCGCATTAAGTTTTGAACTAAAATTACATTATCGAGAAAATTCCATACGTAGCCCCCAATTTGAGGTGTCATATGTGCATTTAATTGAAGTTTGATGACTATAAATGTATATTTTTGGAGGGCATACCCCTTACACAGCCCGTAAGTTGGGGACCGTAGGCAAACGTCACCCTAATAGGAAAATTCATGTTAGTACCTGCAATCCGTGATGAGTATACATCATAGACGTAACACCATCGAATCTGAAACCATCGAACTTATATTCTTCCAACCACCATCTCGCATTCGAGAGAAGAAATCTCAAAACCTATAGTTAGAGAGTTTTACACTTAGAATAACCATATTTGAGAACAACTCTCGAAAATTCACTTAATGCAAATACCTCCCATTGTCCGTAGTTGAAAGTTCGAGAATCCCACATCCAATGATACCCCCGTGGTCCGGAATGAAAATAGCCAGTATCCGTGCCATCAAACATATTCAACCCATCCAAAGTGTTGTTTGATGCATGACTACATATACAAAGCATTTTTCAATGACAGAAACCCAACTCCTGGGTACTCTTTTCGAGCTCAAATGCTCAAGCAATGCTGAATATTTACCTGTGAACAACGTCCATCAGAACTACCAATCCCAACTCATGAGCTCTATCTATTAATGACTTCAAATCATCTGGAGAACCAAAACGACTGCTTGGTGCAAAGAAATTCGTCACGTGGTAACTGTAGTAAGTTGAGGAATAAAAATAAATCTGCAGTTAGATAAAATGGAAAATGGAAGCTGAAATAAAGTATATATAAAGAAGTCACTTTCAATACGGAAATTCGTCACATGGTAGGAATTTTGTATTTTTGTAACACGATAAGCTAAATCACTCATAGCTTGTTTCTTTTTCATCAAGAATGCTTAAACTCTGAACACGTTTGACTAAAAATGCGCAGGCAAACATATGCATGTATTTGTCACAACCATAAGAGTAAAAAATATTGAATACTACGTATAAAAATGATGATTTACTTCACAATGGAGTAAAAAAATTACCCAAAACTGGCATAGTATGAATGCTCCTGAATTGCCATAATCTGGACAGCATTATAGCCAAGTTTCTTGATACGTGGAAGCAATTCATCTCTAAAGTTTGCATATGTGTTGATAACAGGCTCCTGAATTAAAAATTAGAATGATAACTTGACGAGAAGCATCTGTTGGAATTATAGAGTCTGGTTGAAATTACGATAGGGAGTGTGAACGAACGGGATTAAGGGGAGGAAGCCACACATTTAAAAGACTTGATCAAGTCATTATGTGATGGAATTCCCACCCTTATAAACCTAATCAATCCCCTTATAAAACTAATTATGTAGAGTAATGTGGGACAAATTCAACAGCATCTATAGAATATTTTTAAAACGATCATCTCGTTTAAAAAATAATTTTGAGAAATAACAAGTAATAGATTTTCAGTTATCAAACGAGAGAAAAGAATACGTACCATACTACTCATTCCGATATGTGACTCATATATCCGAAGGGATTTTGGTTTCTTAGGACGGGGATGTTTGAAGTCATACCTTTGCTGCAAAATATTAAGTGGAAGGTTGAGGTGCTAAGAATAAATGAAAATTCAACCCAACAACATTTTGTGAGATTCTATGAACTTAAGGTCATCAAATTTATATGTTTTTAGGCTAATGCAACCATAAGAAGAGATGAACTTATAGGGAATGCCCTCAAAGAGATTAAGAACTTTCAGTCTATTTTAAATTTGATTAATGATTCAGAGGATGAGTTTGGAAAGCCAATAAAAGTCTATCTACGATGGATATACCACAGGTTTCAAAACAAAATTTTTCTGAAAAGCTGATTGATGAGCAATGTTTTCATACAACCGTCAGATACATCAAATACCGGACAATACCGGTATTTTTTTGGTACGGTCTGGTATCGGGTATTAGGGCCGGTGTCCGGGTATGACAACATTGTTGATAAGCATTATAGAACTAATCTGTACTAATTTCACATCTTCCTTCGGATAAATTTTTTATAAATTTGAGATAGAAGTACCTCTTCGGGTGGATCATAATATATTCCATTGAAAGGAATTTCTCCTGGTGCTTGAACCGAGAACTTTATCCAAGCTGGAATCGAGTCTTTGATGCCTGAGGGAGTATCCATACGAATCTTCATGAAATAAAAGAGCACAGAATCATTAATCTCATCATAAGAGTTAAAATAACTATGAATTAGGAAAATAATCAGATTTTACCTTAATACGTGAACCATGGGGTATGGCTGAAGATCCATCTACATTATTTGGTAAGAAAATTTCCCATACCCCAAAATCATTCTATTAATCAGATAAGCAATCAGAGCAATGGCCAAAAAGTAACATAAGGAATGAAGACAAAATTATCGAAGCTTACACGAGTCATAGCATCAGCATTAGGATTCCAATTGTTAAAATCTCCTATGAGATTTGCTGACTGCAGAAATTAGAAAAGGAAAGGAGTTTGAGTGTGATGAACCAGGCAAATAAAATCTTAGTCAAGTTTGAAATTAGAAACTCATAACATAACTTTCTGAATTATTTATATAACTCCTAATGAAGCTTAAGGACTCAAATTACCACTTTCACAACATTTTCTTTAGAGAAAATTGCATAAGTAGCCCCAACTTACGAGATGTGTAAAGGGTATGTCCTTTAACTTATGAAATTGCAATAATAATACCTAAAGTTATCAATACCGTTTGTTTATGGCCCCTGACATTCTAACACCCGGTTTTCCATTAGCATGAGTGATCCTCAAAGTACGCAAATAAGACTCGTTTGAAAAAAATTACAAAATTAACCCCTGATATTTGAGAATTGTGCATAAAATATAAAATATTAACGAGTTATTTAGAGTGGCAATGATAAACAATATTGGAAACTTGAGATGTCTTATATGCATTTAATTGAAATTTGAGGGCTGGAAATGCATATTTTTGCTCAAAAAATGTATTATATTTACAATTTTGTAACTTGGATGATATACCCTTTACACATCCCGTAAGTTGGGGGCCATATGCAAACATCACCCATTTTCTTTAAAACAAATTAAAACTGAAGAACAAAGGCTACATAAAATCAGTAATTAAAAACAGTGCCTAAAATGCAATTAGAATTCACAGAACAGAAAGAAAAGGATATGTAACACTGACCGTTGCCCCAGGTGCCCATTCTCTGTATGTTATCCCTGTTTCACTGAAAATAGAGGATTTACTTGGTGATAAATGTTAACATTCATGAGCGAGTCTAATGTGCCATACCTTCTAGTAAAACCAAATTTTTCATAACCAAGAGAAAAATTTTCCAAGCCACCCTCAAATTTGTTGATGGCTTCTCGGATTTTCCGATATTGGCTAAATCTGAGAGAGAATAACGATATCAAAACTCTAAAAACATGAAATCATACAAGTAAAAAACCAAAAGCACTGAATTTTATTGAGAAATATCAAACAATGTATCATAAGGAAAAAATCAAATAGGAAAAAGAACATCCTGCAGTATTTGACCGCTACATATTTCATTGCTCAACGAGTTCAAAAACTGAGTTTTGTAGATCAAGGGAAAACAACAAGATATACATTTCCAAGAGTAGATAATTTTGAGAAGCATGACATAGAACACCTTCATGGCATTTCAAAATATATATCACAACATCAATGAAGTTAACAATTTTACCGATAATCGAGATGATTGCGATGGTTGCGCAACATAGGATCTATTTCATATATTCTCTGACCGTTTCCATGAAGAGGCATGAACATATCTCCACTTCTTAAAGATCCCTCGCTTACTAATATTTCTGCGTTATCCAATGTTTCTTCACCATTTGTTCCTGCATCTAACTCTAAATCGACTGACTTTTTTGTGGAAGAATCATCCAGTGCATTCATTTCCCTTGAAATGATTTCTTGTACTATATTTTCCTTTCCTTTTTCTATTCCCAAACTTCGTGAATCATATATCTAGCATTAAAAAAGAACAAATGGTAACAGAGAATCCAAGACCACATTTCCTTAAGGCTTATGATTATATAATTGCAGGATACATCCACTAAAAAAGGCATCTCACTCTGATTTACTGGCTATTTTTCCCAAAACATAGAAAAAAGAGTTAGTATTCTTGCCACTGTTGCATTTCCTCAGTATCTAGCCAGATTTACTTAGAAAACGGTGAGTCTGTTTAAAAATGCCTGGTAACTATTATTAAAAATATCATCATGCCTTCAACATGAGAGGTAGTGATTCATATAATAAGTCGGAGGCCATAAAAAAATCCAATAAAAAAGGTTATGAAGTTCATGGTCATATCATTCCTTTGGAGGTACTGGTTTTGCATAAACTAACACCTATTCAATGAAGGAAAAATTTACCTCGCTCTAAGTTTTTATGGGTTACAGTTATATTCATTTGGCATTGTTAAATAACGAAGTAGGATCAATAAATTGAATTTGTGTGAATGTCTCCAAGCGCAATCAGATGCGGTTTTGAACGCATTGGCCTAGTTTTTGGCATGTAATATCGATTCGTTATTACTGAATCTATAAAGCTTGATTTCCTTTCAAAAAACTATTATTAACTACCTGTGGGATCTCCAACTTTTCTGTAGGGTCAGAATTGTTGGTTCCGGGAACAAGGATCTTCTCAGATGCTGTTGCTCTAGAAAATAGTGGCCTGGGTTCATTAAGTTTCCCACAAAAGATTCTCTCTGCAGTGAAACGCCAAATTAGTTAATTCAAAACTGCATTCACATCGACCAGCATGATATACTTCAAAAGCATTCACTGATAATACTATTACAAGGCACCAAACAAATTCGCCCTTCAATCCCATCACCAAGAGAGTGAAAATACATCGATCAGCGAAACGAACAAGAATATAATCAGAAGCAAAAACCCGAAAATTGAAAAATTTATAAAACCATCAAAAAATTCAACGACAATTAGGGATTTGGATTACGGAAATGCGAATGATTTTTCACGTATAACGTAGAACTGGCATTTAGCATATCCCTCTGAGGGCTCAACCCATCGTTTCTCCTCCTATAACCAGACGTAAAAACGGATAGGCGCACCCCTGGCAGTGTGGAAACCATTTCTTTGCCAATGATTAGCACCTTTTTGCAGTCGAGTGAAAAAAAGTTTAAGCTTTTACACTAATCACATCTCCACGAAATTCAGGTGTCAAGAGATACCGTAAAGAGAGCGTACGACTCGCAACTGAGTCAAGGGAAAAGGTAACGGGTTGATAGTTACTTATTATTATTATTTGTGATCGAATAATCTTATATAGTAATATATATTATTTCATGTTAATTCAAAACTTATATTATAAACACTATGGTTTCTTTTTATATCTTTCATACTATGTTATCACAATACATGATATGATTTGTAATACGATACGATTTGTGTTCGTATTGCGTAATTTTTAAAGAATCTTCATATATTCATTAAAGATTTGTAAATTTTATTATTATAATAATTTATAAGTCAAAATAACCATATTTATAGATAAATATACTTTAATCATTAATAAAATATTAAAAAATAAGATAAATAAAATATTATTATAAAACTTAAAAGTTTAAAAATTCACTAATGTATAAAATCAATAAAAATAATTACAAGTTGGGGACGTTTGCTACGGCCCCCAACTTACGAGTTATGTAAATGACATGCTCTCCAAGTTACGAAATTGCAAATATGATATATTTTTTGAGCAAAAATATACATTTGTAACCCTCAAACTTCAATTAAATGCACATAAGACACATCAAGTTTTCAATACCGTTTATCATTGGCATTTTAATGATTTCGTTAATATTTAATATTTTATACACAATTGTTGAATATCAATTGTCAATTTTACATAATTTTTCAAACAAGTCTTATTTGAGTACTTTGTGTGGGGTTTTCAAACGGTTTTTAACTTACGGAAACCTGGTGCTAGAATGTCAGTTGATAACTTTAACTTTAAATGTCATTCTTACAATTTTGTAAGTTAAGAGATATATCATTTACACAGCTCATTAGTTGAAGGGTTAATTATACAATTTTCCCAAATTTTACATTACTCATCAAGTTCCAAATATAATGATTAGTTTATAAATGAAAATATTTAATTTTTTAGATTATTTATATATTTATTGATTTTTTTTCAATCAGATAGAATAATGAATTTTAGAGAATCTGATTCGTATATTTATGTAAAAATTAAAAATTCTGATAAGATAGCTTTCATATTTATAAATTATATTCATCAAAAACTTAGTTATTGGTTGGGGGTTCAGTTCATTAGCAAACAGGTTGGGAATAATCTCACCCGTTATGCAACATTTCACGTCGGGAAACTCAAGTTACGTATCATCTAGCATCAAAACTCTCTACTCTTAGCTCAACAAAGAACATGTGTTGGACCGTTGTTTCAATGGATGAATTGACTTTTGTTGAAAATCATAAGTCAACTCACGTTAATCCGAGTCTATTAAACTTATGTTATAAAAACTATCATGTTGTATTTTTTTTTATAACTTTCATATTTACAAATTATATCTTTTAAAAAATTGTCTCGCTATCATGAACATGAACTAATGGTCACACATTAATTATATACAATATATAAATTGCATTAAATTTTACAATATTTGATTTTTCAATTACGAAATGAAATAATAATGCATGAATAGTAAAGAAGTGTGTTACTATTAGTATATTTCAATTCTCTATAAATAGAGTGTACATGTGTTGTAATAAAATAATTATTGTCATTGTTAAGTTTTATCAAGGGGTGTTACAAAGATTTAGAGAAAGAAAATTAATTCGTAACACTACAAAATGTCTCTATCAGGTTATGAAAATCATGTAATTATAAGGTATTTTACCTTAGGTTTGATAAAATTTACATTTGATATTATAGCATGATTTTGTTATTATATATTTCTTTACCATGGAATTTTTTTTGTTATGATTTCAACAAGAATATTTTCCGGAAAAAGCTTTTAGCTTATTTGCATTTTTGGATATCTAATAAATAAAATCAATTTAAACTTCAGTTAAATTATCGTCAAAGGCTTATGCATGGTATCTATTATTTATATTAAAAATACTTTTGATTAAACAATTTAACTCTTAAAGATCACATTGGTGTTCTAAAACCGGACCGATTTTACTCGGTTCGGACCGGACCCAGGAATAAAACCGGTCCGGTTTAGATTATGGCCTAGGATTATGAGAGAAATCTGATATCAGAGGCGCCAAGATACCAATTCCTCCAAAAATTTCATGTTGATTTGACGGTGGCTCCACAAGCCAAAAAATTTTCAGATCTAAAGCAACACTTTGGGTCCCGCCGAAGCACACTTCCGAAGGCCATGTGGTTAGGGGCTCTCTTCAAGTAATGTTACAAACCTCTTATACATGCAATTATGAAATTATCATATGATTTAATTGTGACTAATTGTGGTTATGATCTCTTTTCATTTCAAAAATCAAAGGCAATGTCAAAGATCTGGATGACATTTCTTTGAACACGGAAAATTACATCTTCTTTGTTTTAGTGAGGTTATTTTTTTGGAATTTGATAGAGATATTGGAACGGGAAAGCACAACTTCTTTTTTATCAATGTTCCTTTTTATTTGTTGTTAGTATTATGTGAATATTATATTAAACTTGGAAGAAATTGAATACAAATATAATATATATAAGAAATAATTAAAAAGATATTAAAAAACCAAAAATGAGTCAAACCGGTTTGAACCAAACTGGAGGGAACACCGATTCGTGTTTCCGGTCCGGTTTTAGAACATAGGATCACATTCATGTTTGATTTCCTATAAATTTTTTATTATTTTTTCCACAAATAAGTTACGGTTGATGTCTAATTAAATTACTTTATTTCTCACCAAATTATCAAATTATTATGTTTTAGACATCTTAACATATTTGCAATGTTTGAATACCGGCCCAAACCACATGTACCGATATGGGCCGGACATCGGTATACCCGTCCAAAGCAATTTAGGTAGATTTTACTCATATGTTAAAATCTTAAAGTCTTAAATATAGCTCTTCTAGTATGCATCTTAGAAAAATAATATAATTCTATCATTAATATCATATCAACATCAAAATCTCAAATGCCAATATCTCAAACCTCAAACATAAAACAAGTTTCATATTCATCCATCCAAATCCATGAAATCGTTATCATCTAAACGAACTTAGATAAACAATGACCGAAAATAATAATTTACTTCCAAAAATTTTTAATCATCTGTATCTTCCATATTGACATGAACATAGGTTGAAAATCTTCCATTAGTCAGTGTAATGATAATTATCTTTTAAATGGAGAAAAACGAATATAACATACAAGATTAAAAAACTAAAACTTACTAATTGGACATCGGAGTAAGATCATGAACCGAAGTTTCATCATATAGCATAGTTGTTAATTCTTCATTATCCAAAAATGAATTACCTTTATCTTGAACTACTCATTCTTTAATTTAGGAGTGTTTTCACAATCAATTAAATCAAAAAAAGTATTTTCACTCCATCTATAAAATTGAAGTACTAACATAGTCAATACCAAACTTATCAATTTAGATTATAAAACTATAAATATACATTTCTTTCAATTTCAAGTTGTAATGAATAAACACAAGATCGTAAAGACGTTGGAATTCCAATTTATTTCTTTTATTGATATGTATTCTTTCAAACACACTCCAATTTCACTCACATTCGAAAGAACTGTTTGTTTGCCCAAGAACTCAAATGGGCAATGATTGTAGATGTGGGGTAGAGTATTCAGAGACTCCAAACCAATGAACTGAAACAAATTAAATTTTAAATACAAAAACTACAACAATATGATATTAATAAGTAAAAAAATATATCAATATGTAATCCCTGGATGATGTACACTTGACATTTTTAATGCCATGTCATTTCCGAAACTCGCGACTCTCCCATGAAAAGTCATCATCTCTTCCGTCATTTTATATTTAATAGATCATCTTTTTAATTCTATCACCTCTAGAATTCTATCGTTACCTCGTATGGTGTCGATAGCATAATGATATCTCTGATTTTGCCAATAAATCATGCAGTTGCTTCTTTAGTTGTCCATCCCATCTTCTTTTCATAATGTGTGTGTAAATCGAGTATTTTTCTTTTGAATTGTTGAATACAGATTTCATCTTATCACAAGCTTTCTTCATTTCACCATAAATAAATCACAGAGATGGTGTTTATCACTATCTGCAATTCTCAAAACTCTAATCAAAGGTTGCATAACTTTTACAATTATCTCAACTTTCTCCCAGAAATCTTGTTCTCAAATAGTATTCACAAAATCTTGTGTTTTTTTCTCCTCGAAGAACTGTGATGAAATAAACTCTCTATTCACAATTAAACCCTGCAAATAATGCTTATGTACACAAACACTCTTCAATGATATAAAAAAATGGCAAATCGAGTAGGCCCTGGACGAACTATCTCACTCCAACTCGGCCTCTTCCTCAGCCATGCTAACAGAAACAAATTATTATTGACAAATTTAACCAAAACACTATTTACTATTTCAGCAACATGAGGAAGCTCGACAATATCTTTTAACATAAGATTTAAGCAATGAGTAGTACATGGTGACCAACTAATGTATAGATATTTTTCATTGATCAATCGTCCCGCTGCTCTAAAATTTCATTCATTATTAGTGACAATGTGAACAACATTTTTTACACCAACCCACTCAATGAATTCCTCAAACATCATGCACAACAATTCAACATTTCTGATTTTATCTGATGCGTCAATAGACTTCCAAAATATTATATCTCTAGGATAATATACTAGAAATTTATTAAAACTCGATGAGATGAACTAGACCACCCATCAGTCATTATGGTACAAGCATAATCAATCCAATCAATTCTCATTAATTCCACCCACCTCTCAACTTTTGCTCGTGTATCCTGTAACAAAGAAACACACAAAGCATGATATTTTAGCACATGAAATGCAGGTCCACATACAATAGCTTTTTCAAACATCGTCTTAAAATATTGTGAATTATATGCATTAAATAGAATGCATGCATCATAAAAAAACTTAGCTTTCTTTATGTGTGCTCTTTAGTTCTGTTGAATAATATTATTTCCTTTATTGTTCAATTTATCGGTTTTCTTTTCTATTTCTTGAAATGGAATGCCACTAAATTCCTCTTCATCACTATCAAGTAACAACTCATATTCTATCTTATTTCTAATTCTCTTAGCATCACGTTTTGTTTGAATATAACTTCTTATTTCTTACATAATTGCTTCAGTTACACCTGAACATTGTCGTACATTATCAGTCTTACCTATTAGATGCTATGTAATTCATGTGATATCCCCCACAAACCTCATGTAAACAATGTTTGTATTTCAAATGATTTGATCCAATTTTCTCGACTTGCTCCCATGCAACTTCCATTGAATTTAAAGATGTTTGTGGTTGTAGAGATACATTTGATGAACCCATGTAGCTTCAGAATTAGAGTCCATCATATTAACATGTTACATTTTAGATCCAAAAGAATAAACAATCCAACATAAATATATTTAACACACAATATATATGAATTAACCATATAAAAATGATATGCCAATACAATATAAATGACCCACACAATATATATAGACATAACAAAAAAATATGAGCTTTAGACCCGAACAAGAACTTTGAAAAGAAAAGAAAAATAACAAAACCAATGAATACATATAAGTTTTGTGGTACAGACCGTTTTATGATAATAAAATCAACCAGCAAATTACTCCTAAGCACAGCAAGAAAAAACATTCTCCCTTCGAATATTAAGCCGAAAAAAGCCACTTTGTGCATACAAAAAACTCAAGCAATATTATAATTGCAAAAAACAAATCACATTCAAGGCATGGAAAAGTAGCAGACAAAATGGAACCGCGGAACACCAGGAAGTGACTTTGTGCAATTGTTATTTTTAACCCTAAATTCACAAAAGAACTCTTAATAGTTTATTTAATTGATTATTTTTTGGGTATAACCGTTAACCCGACTCGCCCGACCCGTTAACCAAACGAAATTTTGTCTATTTAGATCGAAATTTCGTCCGAGATTAAAACATTTCATATTTGTATGTTTATTAGTATTTACATAATTGGACCTAAAGTCTAATTTTGTTATGACTATTTTTAAATTTATAAGATAAAAATATTGAATATGTTTTAAATCCAAAGATTAATAGCAATATCATGATCAATTCTTCTAAAATATTTGATCATGATTAATAGAAATATGTTTTAAATCCAAAGATTAATAGCAATGTCATGATCAATTATTAAACATGTATTTTAGTATCACCCAAAACAAAAATTTAATGCATATTAAGAATTGTTTAAATATTATTGTTTAATATTTGTTATTCTTTCTCATACGCATCTTATATCTATGAACTTTAATGGACTGTGAAGTTTAACGAGTTTAATTGTGTTGATTGGTATAGACAAATTAAGTACCACTAATGATGAGAACTCTAGGACCGGGTACCTTGTGATGGGTAAGATCCAGCAACGATTGGGCTAATTCAAAATGGCGAAAATGAACCCCTATAGCCCATTTATACATCTAATGAAGAGCGGCCTGATGTTCAACTGGAGGACCGAAGCTGACCTTGACAAAATAAAGCGTTTTTCTGCCAGCTGGCACCTGGGTTCGGTCTGAGCGGTTACAACTCACGTTTACCACGCTTCGGGCCTTCCCACGTTTACCACGCTACGGGCCCGATCACGTAGGCCACGCCTCGGTCCCAGCCTCGTTTTACATCCCGCGATAACAACCTCTAACAAACCTGTCAGAGGCGGTTACGGAGCGTGATTTACACACGCTATGAACTCTATATATACAGGGTAAGACGACGGAAATAGCAGGACTCTTTGGACGCGGAAGAACAGGCCGTTACCCTGCCGGAATTCTTACCGCTTTCTTTACCTTGTCATTTTCATTAGCCTCTCTTGTATTGACTATGAGTTATTTCATTAGTGAACAGGCTAAGAGCATAATCTGCTCTTAGTCAAGTGGTTTTCACCCCAATTCCTAGGGTTTCCACTATATATCGACGTGCACTTATTTTACTTCCAGCTTTTGATCGTCTTCCACATTTAAAACAAATCAGAACCGAGTTCGTTTGTTGAACGAACCGGACGACTGTTGGTACCCCCTAAAAAGGGATCATAACAGTTTGGCGCCGTCCGTGGGGACGATTCTCTAATCCCATTTGAGTTTTCTACCAGGGATAGGATAATCAAAGGCATGGCGACTGGAACTCCGACGAATAATAGTGACGTGCTTCCCGACAGTCTTCCAGCACCAACATTCACTTTACAGGATTTGGAAGCTGTCGTTANATATTTACATAATTGGACCTAAAGTCTAATTTTGTTATGACTATTTTTAAATTTATAAGATAAAAATATTGAATATGTTTTAAATCCAAAGATTAATAGCAATATCATGATCAATTCTTCTAAAATATTTGATCATGATTAATAGAAATATGTTTTAAATCCAAAGATTAAAAGCAATATCATGATCAATTATTAAACATGTATTTTAGTATCACCCAAAACAAAAATTTAATGCATATTAAGAATTGTTTAAATATTATTGTTTAATATTTGTTATTCTTTCTCATACGCATCTTATATCTATGAACTTTAATGGATTGTGAAGTTTAACGAGTTTAATTGTGTTGATTGGTATAGACAAATTAAGTACCACTAAGATGTTCAGTACCTTGACAAGATTTTATTATGTAATAAATCTATACTTTACATATGCAAGAATTGATAAAGATATAATGTTCTATAATACTTGAATTTTCAAACCGATTAAGCTTAATATTGATGAGAATAAATATTGCTTATAATATTAAACTATAAAGTTTGAAAACTTGATTTGCTAAAATATTTATGGAATTTGTAAAATTAAAATTTCGTTCTAAAAGTTCTGACAAATCAATTATCGGAATTCTTATGCGGACATTGACTACCATGAAATTTGATGCTAGTCGCATGAGAACATAATTGATATGGTGAATATTGTGGCAAGAGTTGATGTTATAGGAAGTAATGTAAATGAAAATTGGATTGTGCAATTTATTATGAATTATTTGTCTTCTCAATATGGACCAGATCATGTTATATTACTTACAATTACAATAAAGATAAATTGAACATTTCGGAATTGCAATTCATGTTGGTTCAAGATAAGTGAATTCTTAAAAATCACAAAATTGACATAATCAAATTTCATAAATATAGTTGACGGAAAGAATGAGTGAAATATGTGAAAGGGGAATTATGAACCAAAGTCACATGCATCTTCGCCAAGAAACACCAAGAATGAGAAGATTAGTTGCAACTTATACCTGAAATAAGGACTTACATAAATATTGTAAGAAACACATGGAATCATTAAATAAAAGAAATGCAAGTTTATGCTTACATAAGTATTGAATCAAATCTTACATAAGTCTATTATAATACTTGATGGCATGACTCAAGTAGTAGTACTCACATTTCTAATACAATGCTAGAATTCTGTATGTTTCAAACCACAAATCCAAATGAAATCGATTTGTTTATTTAGGAAATCGTGACAATGGAAATGTTGAAAGCGTTAAAACTTCTTATTTGGTCCTTGATACCGGCCATGTATTGAATCATGATAGTCTTTATGTTCATGTTATTTCTAGAAGTTTAGTTTCCGTTTCAAAAGTCATGTTCATGTTTGTTCCGGTAATCGCCTTGACGGTATTTACAATCTTAATTTTGATAACCATTTTGAGGAACATTGTCAATTAAGCATCAAGTTAGTGGTATTACAATAGCATAGTCAATGAAAACTCCGCTTCTTTATGGCATATGCGCTTGGCGCTTAGGTCATATTTTTTTGAGAAATGATTTAACGATTGGTTGAAAATAAAATTTTATCAAATTTTGATTTTACCAAATTCGGGGTTTGTGTGGGTTGTATTAAAGGAAAATTTACAAAATATACACTTAATAAGAAACACCACAAGATTTCTTGAAATAATACCCATAAATATATGTGAATCTTTTGACATTCCGCCAGTTAATGAAAGCTTACTTCATCACATTTATGGATGATTTTTCACATTATAGATATCTTTACTTATTAAAAGATAACTCTTAGTGATTTTGAGGTATTCATTATGGAATTTAAGAGAAATTAGATAAGAAAATGAAAATGATTCGATCGCATAGAGGTTATAAATATCTTATGGAATGTATAATGAATCTAGCAACATCCAGATCTATTTGTAAATTCCTAGAAAACCATGTATTGTTGCACAAGACGTCGGAAAAGACTTATGTAGCATAAAGGCGAAATCGTACCTTATTGAGTAATTCAATGTTTCCCTTATCGTTGTGGATGCATGTTTTGCAAACAACCATGTATTTATTAAATCATGTTTCTACTAAGGCTTTTGAAATGATACCTATTAAATTTTGGATTGATAGAAAACACAATTTATGACATATTCATTCGGGGTTGTCCGAAATAAGTTAGGTTATCTAATTCAAATTAAAGAAAATTAGATTTACGAACAATTAGTAATTTTTTTCATTTTAATTCTATTTAATTGGGTTTATGTCAACGTTACCCGGATTCGCTATTATTAATAAATTATACGAATCTTTAAATGTAGGATACGTGATTCGCATAGGATTCGCGAGTCTGGCTTCTACCTCTCTTGTTTTAAAATATAGGGTTATTGTTTTGGGGTAAATAATCAAAAATTGGAGAAGACGATGATATAGGGTATTCTGATTTTCCCCAGAAATCATTGCCAGATTGAGAAAACTTGATGTGTCTCCATCGCCAAAAATCACCTCTATTCACCATTGTGTTTAAGTGCTCAGTGTTATTTTCTCCTCCGTCTGCTTCTACCGCGACTCAGCGGAAGTGTAAAGGCGTATAGCGTGAAGAGAAAAGAAAGAAAAGTCCATGAAGTTGGGCTCAGTTGCTAGACTAAGCAGAAGGGTTGTTTTATGCCTTTCAATATAAGTCTCGGTGGCCTGGGTCAACAAAGTCTTAAGTAGATTCTTTCCTTGTAAGTATACTCTTGTCGTATCCGCGGTTGATGGTCTTGTTGCAATAGAGAACTCCGAATCATTCTCTTGAAGGTCATCCTCTTCATAATAAATGATCCGCTTGCCCCGACATCCCTACCATGCTAATTAGTGAATCTTCGTTTGCTTTTTTCGTAGGTTTTAGATCTCAATGCTTTTGTAGTAAAGTTTAAGTGTAGTTAAAGTTTAAGAATTTCTAGATGAGAAATACTATTGTCAATGAACTAATGCTACAACCGCGTTGTCAGGACACCACAAAAATAAGATGTTTTCTTCAGGGCATTACTTGGCCCATGAATGATATGTTTGTTATTTTCAATGATTTTATTGTTTTATAAACATGTAAATGTTGTGTAATTATTTTTAACTTATGATTGAATTTCTTGATTTTAAATTTTAACTTTACGAATCCTAAACGAATCCATCATGATTTTCTAAAAAAAGACGTACTACGAATCACGAATCGTATTGTATTGCGAATCGTATCACAAATCGTGGTAAGATTGGTTTATGCAATTGGTTCTCTTGTCATACTATTTTTTTCTAGGTCTAGGCTGTTAGTCCGTCCTTTGGGTTCCAACGGACATATTTTTTTTATTTGTTAGTGTATTATGTTAATTGTGTAATATAATATTAAAGCATACTTTATCACATTCATAATTTGTGTATCGTCTAATTAAATCAATATTTATAACTTTGTTGTAATGACAATATACATTGTTAGAACCAATGTTTTCATGTCTGCCGGCACGATAAAAACATGGTGACACCGGTATTTCAACCGATACCGGGTTTTGGGTCGGAACCCGGGGTTTTCCGAGTCGTCCCAGGAAAAAAATAAAAAACATCTTTTTTCGTATCGAACTGTATATTGACCATACTGATCCGGACGGAAACGGTACTCCGGACCGATATGAAAACATTAAATACTATCATGAAATTTTATTTATTTAAATTGTAATTGATGTTTCGGATTGAGTTTGATTAATCTATTTTGGATTTACCAAAAAAATATAGAATTTTGATTTGAATTTTAGTTTTGTTTAACTACTTTTTTTAATTGATTTTGATTTAATATTAGGGCATCAACGACCTGTCCATCAGGACAATTGTTTCTCTCTTTTCACGTCATCTTTATCTTTATTCATATCATCAATTTTGTTCTCCACATTATCTTTTTCTTTCCCCAATATTAATTTAATATTTAAATAAATCAATTTTCATTTTATCACTATATCTTTGTCCGACACTTATATTTTAATTATATTATTTTTATTTTATTGTTTTATTATCAAACAAATATTTATAAAATGATAAAATTTTATTTACAAACATTGAAATAACACAATTAATACGAGAATTTTAAAACTAACATATGTAATAATACATTTGATATATTTAATAAAATAAATAAATAAATATAACAATAATAATAAAATAACAACACATAAATAATAAAAATATTTATTTTAAAATTTTAAGAGAAAGAGAAAGTCAAATAATATATAAACAATAAAAATATTTATTTTTTAAAACTTCAATAAGAGAGACCATGAGGACACTCTTTCTTTCCTCTGACTATTATGGTGGATAAAGAAAAATATCATTTTGTCCTGTATATTCTTGTCCGGATGAAAGTGTGAGGACACTTGGGTGCCCAATCAGATTGTACTCCAAAGTTGTAGATTCCTTTTAAAGTGACATCGCATGATTGAAATCCATAACTATTGATTTTAACACAGTGATTAATTTTTCTTATTAAATCCAAAATAATATATTGATAATTATATATTTTATATTGACGAATTCAATATAAATTCCACAAGGATTCTCTTGGTGGGCTTCTTACTTCACCCAAGAAGAATAAATGCTTTTGTGTGTGTGAAATAAACTAAGAAAGTATATTTATGACGAGTTATTAATTTTACTTTAATATTCATTATCAACTTTTAATGAGTTAATTTGTATATTATTAAATATAAAGGGCAAAAAGGGAACAAATTAAAGGAAAAGTAGTCAATGCGCAGAGCTGATTATGCAATTCTGAAATTCAAGGCCGTGTTTAAATCATTGCATCTGTAACCATTTCTTAACGTCAACTACTTTACTGTTATAATTCAAATTTTAATTTAATAAATTTTAATTAAATCACACCAGTATCTTACGTTATTTTCATTTATTTTATTAAAGGCCAATGCAGTTAAATTTTATTTCTATTGTTTATGAGAATGACATAATTTTTAAGAAAATGATTAAAGCCAACATATTAATCACAATTCCAAGAAATATGTTGGAGCAAGGAAATTATTGTTAAAATAGAGAAAAATAAGGAGGAAACGGAAGATTACTTAAATATATAACAAATTAATCCAATACAAATATTAAATTCGAAAAGTATATTTGATTGTAAATTAAAATCAAATGAAAGTTTGAGTGTTCCAGGTGAGAATATGGGAGTTTTTTGTAGGCCATAGCAGTGTCAGATCGGTAAAAAAAGAATATGTCACTGATTTTTTTTTTTTTTTTTTAACACTGACGACAATCTTATCAGTGTATATCTTGGTTTCTACTAATTTTTTAAAAAATATATATATAATATGTTTTTAAATTTTTTTATTTATTTTGAGTTTATTTAAATTATAAATTAATTGAATTTAAATATAGTTTAAAATTAAAAAGAAATTATTATTTGTGATATAAATATATTTATATATCGTAATGTATGAATTATAGAGAATTATATACAAAATTTAAAAAAATAAAATATTTTTTAAAAAACATAATTAATACAACATATAATGATGTTAGTTAAGAATTTAAGTGGAATATAAAAAGGTTTTACATTATTTTTATATATAATATATAAATTATATTTTTTTGTATATACAATAAGTATTAATGATATTAGTCTTTATTTAGTTTGAATACACTTGGTTTTACAAATTTATGATGTTATTTGGTAAAACAATTGACTTCGATGAATTAGCAAAATAATACTTTTTATTTAAAAAATAAAAAAAACATAGTTCGGTTTCTATTATTATAGAAATCGAGCTACCTAAAAATACGTCATTTCACCTGTCCATCATTGCTATATCGGTGATTAAAATTCTATCAGTATTAATTTTTGCAATAATAGTGTCTGACACTGTTACTGTACAAAATTTCCCGAGAATATAGACGTCTTGACGCCCCCTCAAGTCGAAGCATGCAGATCTCGAATGTCTAACTTCTTTAGAATATATGTGAATTGAGCTTTCACCAAACTTTTAGTTATCATGTATGCGATTTGTTGTCGAATATTAACATGTTATTGAGTGATTTCATTTTTTGCAATGAGATTTCGGATAAAGTGACAATCAACTTCAATGTGTTTGATGCGTTCGTGGAAATGCGATTTTTGGTTATGTGAATTGCATGTTGGTTGTAACAAAATTAACACATAGGTCTTGTAAGAATCATCCCAAATTGGCCAATAATCATTTAAGTTATCTCAATTCACATGTTATAAAGGTCATTGCTCTATACTCACCTTCTTAGTATTCCAGGAAATCAGAAATGAACCATGGAAGTCAAAATATCATGTAGTCGATTTCCGTGTTATCGGAAACTTATCCAATTAAAGTCGCAAAATTCATAAACTTGAAAGTTTGAGTCAACCACCAATAGAATTCTTATACTAAAGAGCATCCTAATGTATATTTTGTAGAGATTGCATAAATTGTAATATAGTTTTGACTGTGTAATTTATCTATAATCTTGTAAAGATCAAATATATAAAACATCCAACTAGAGAAATACTGAGAAACTTGTATGTTGTATTTTCAAAGTTGTTATTTTGTTCGATAGATGTGGGCATGTTTGGCTCCCAAGAATCCTACTTCAAAAATAATATCAAAAGTGTACTTGCATTGATTCTAATACATTCATGATTTCGAACCACCTCAATACCGAAATTTGATGTGAAATTTTTTTGGCGAATACAAACTTAGCAACCATCAAAGTGACAAGCATTGAGTGATATTTATGGAATGGGATGAAAGTATGAAACATGTCTCAAGCGAATGTGTCACAACTCCTGGTCATCTGTCTTGACCTCAATACGATAGACAGTATGATGATTTAGTAAACAAAATCTATAAACCTCTTCGATCTTCTCACATAGCCAATTTTGGGTTCTTCAAATCCTACAAAGTACATAGATGATTCATAATTGTGCCTAAGTAAAATGTTTGATGTAAATTCTGAGAAATTAATATCAAATTACAACTCAGTCAAAGGACATATAGCACGTCCTTCAACTTAAAATAGGAACCAAATGAAACATTTCTTTTTTTATAGAAAGAGATTTTCGTACATCGAGAAGATGAACCGAACATGAGATATGATCACAAATATCAATGAGCTATTCTATGCAATATGTCATGTGTTGGTTGGCTGATGAATAGACTAGCTAATATGTGGAAGAACACATACCAAAGAGTTTGTCTAACTAGTTTGATTTGATGGCAAAATTTTAAACAAAATCCGAAGCAATCCTCATTACTCGTAGAGAGCCCAGGCATAGCCGAAACCTTGTAGGTTTTTTGTAGGTGTGGGCATGGGTCAACCCACGGGTCGGTCGGTGGAAAATACGTGTACAGATTGGACTGCAATAATCAACACGTCAACATGGTCAATGGGTTGATATGAGTCATATTTTTATTTTAAAAATAAAATTCTTATTATTTTGAATTTATATTTTATCAACCGTTGACGGATCAAGAAAGTTTATTAATCTGTTGGTTGGATCTATGCCCACCCCTAGTTTTTAAGATGTTCTTTGTAGTCTTTTTGGAATCCGATTTCATAGTATGAAAACATACACAATTTCCTTATTGATGTAAGGTAGGTTGTTACCCCCTTATATGACATCAGAAGTATTGATCAAAATAGAAATGTTATATCATTCCTTTCAAACCATGTTAAAATAAAGAGAAATAAAGATGGATATGAAATATGATTCTCATTGACTCCAATACAAATATATATATTTTAAATAAACAACAAACAAATTAAAAGCAACAAATAATAAATTTGGATAGTGTTCTTAACCGTAAATTATAATAAAATAAAAGACCGTGTTTCGTTAATATGTGAGAGTTAATCTATGTTTCCATTATCTACGTTTCCATATCAAAATACATTTTCATAGCTATCAACATAGGTTATTTATCGATATACAAGTAATATATTATTTTCTAAAATTTAATTAATTTGAAAACAACATTTCTAATGGTAGAATTAAAGTATCTAAGTTAAATCCAAAAACAACTCTAATTACACATATTATAGGGTATCATACTTTGTGTGTATTGACATTCTACCCATGACAGAAAACTTCATTTGTCAATCTACTCATCAAAGTGTAAAAAATGCAAAAGATTTGTGCCTTAGATGAGTAGATTGGCAAAAATTGGTTTTGTGCGTGGATATTTTTGTAAAATAGCCATCATACTTGTGTATCCGGTATGATGCATACTTTTCGTTATAGCAATAATACCGGTATGACATCCAAATATATTGTTATAACCTTAAAAATATATTTGGTACTTGATAGAATTATTTTAGATTATATGAATTTTAGTTAAATGATGATTTTATCTATTAATACTCCATTTATGCGATATTTTATTTTAAAACTTCTCCACAAGTTAATAATCATTATCTAATAAAATTTAATAAATTAATAGACGTTAGATATAAATATATGGACGACAATAAAATATAATATATGTATTGGTATGATAAATTTAATTATCCAAGTTTTTTTATTGTAAAGTTTGTTTAACCAATTGTAATCATCAAAATACTTTGACAATTGAAATTTTCTCTAATAAATAAATTTGGAATGATTTTGTAAATATGATGATTAATAATGTAAAAATTACAAAAGTTTGTGTACTAAAAATATTGAGAAAATGACGTGTTTACCCAAAACTCTGACATTTTTTACAAAATTGGTTCCCATAATTTTTAATAGTACATTTAGTTACCGAACTTTAAAATTTGGGTAGATTGGATCCTCTTAATTTGTAAAATTTGGTAAATCAAATCTCTAAAGTGGCTAAATTATTCTTCAAAATTTGATTTTGATCGATGATCTAATTTGCTAAAATAGAAATACTTTGAGAACCAAATATGTCATATAAACTAAATTTTAGGGATTGATTTTGCTAAAACTTAGATAATGTAAATATTGATTTTGTCATTTTCATACTTTTTAGGATCAAAATTCTCAAAACCATAAAAATATGAGTACCATATTTTTGTTTCGTCTAAAATATAATATAAAAGTGAAATGATTATTTTTCAAAATAAGAAACTATACAACTAAAGTGATCATTTTCTTTCAATATAATATTATTTATTTAAATAACTAACAAATGAAATATTTATTTATTTAAATGAATAGTATTGTTATTATATATATCGACAAAAGATTGAGTAAATGCAAAAAGTATTTAGGAATCGGCACGTGGGTAAGGGAGCGAATTGAAGGGCGAAATGGCAGCCGTCATCATGATTTGCAGGATTTACAATTATGCCAAAGAATCATTAACCCGACCAAATTTTACAATTAATTTAACATTTAACAAAAAGCATACTCTATTCCTCCTATTTGCCCCCCTACCCTCTATCAAAAAGAATATTACAAAGTCAACCCTAAAATCATTCAATTATTACTTTTTCTTATTAAATTAAAGTACTTATNTTTATCTATAATCTTGTAAAGATCAAATATATAAAACATCCAACTAGAGAAATACTGAGAAACTTGTATGTTGTATTTTCAAAGTTGTTATTTTGTTCGATAGATGTGGGCATGTTTGGCTCCCAAGAATCCTACTTCAAAAATAATATCAAAAGTGTACTTGCATTGATTCTAATACATTCATGATTTCGAACCACCTCAATACCGAAATTTGATGTGAAATTTGTTTGGCGAATACAAACTTAGCAACCATCAAAGTGACAAGCATTGAGTGATATTTATGGAATGGGATGAAAGTATGAAACATGTCTCAAGCGAATGTGTCACAACTCTTGGTCATCTGTCTTGACCTCAATACGATAGACAATATGATGATTTAGTGAACATAATCTATACACCTCTCCGATCTTCTCGCATAACCATTTCTGGGTTCTTCAAATACAATTCTGCAAAGTACATAGATGATTCATAATTGTGCCTATGTAAAATGTTGATGTAAATTATGAGAAATTGATATCAAATTACAACTCAATCAAACAACATATGGCAGGTCCTTCAACTTAAAATAGGAACCAAATGAAACATTTTCTTTCTTTATAGAAATAGATTTTCGCCAATCGAGAAAATGAACCGAACATGAGACATGATCACAAATATCAATGAGCTTTTCCATGCAATATGTCATGTGTTGATCGCTCACAAATAAACTAGCTAATCTGTGGAAGAACACATACCAAAGAGTCTGTCTAACTAGTTTGATTTGATGGCAAAATTTTAAACAAAATCCGAAGCAATCCTCATTACTCGTAGAGAGCCCAGGTATAGCCGAAACCTTGTGGGTTTTTTGTAGGTGTGGGCATGGGTCAACTCACGGGTCGGTCGGTGGAAAATACGTGTACGGGTTGGACTGCAATAATCAACACGTCAATATGGTCAATGGGTTGATATGAGTCATATTTTAAAAATAAAATTCTTATTATTTTGAATTTATATTTTATCAACCATTGGCGGATCAAGAAAATTTATTAATGTGTTGGTTGGATCCATGCCCACCCTTAGTTTTTAAGATGTTCTTTGTAGTCTTTTTGGAATCCGATTTCATGGTATGAAAACATACACAATTTCCCATGGTTATTCGATAGATACTCATTGAAGATTAGATATGATGTAAGGTAGGTTGTTACCCCTTATATGACATTAGAAGTATTGATCAAAATAGAAATATTATATCATTCATTCCGAACCATGTTATAATAAAGAGAAATAAAGATGGATATGAAATATGATTCTCATTGACTCCAATACAAATTTATATATTTTAAATAAACAACAAACAAATTAAAAGCAACAAATAATAAATTTGGATAGTGTTCTTAACCGTAAATTATAATAAAATAAAAGACCGTGTTTCATTAATATGTGAGAGTTAATCTATATTTCCATTATCTACGTTTCCATATCAAAATACATTTTCATAGCTATCAACATAGGTTATTTATCGATATACAAGTAATATATTATTTTATTATTATTTTCTAAAATTTAATTAATTTGAAAACAACATTTCTAATGGTAGAATTAAAGTATCTAAGTTAAATCCAAAAACAACTCTAATTACACATATTATAGGGTATCATACTTTGTGTGTATTGACATTCTACCTATGACAGAAAATTTCATTTGTCAATCTACTCATCAAAGTGTAAAAAGGCAAAAGATTTGTGCCTTAGATGAGTAGAAATGGGTTTTGTCCGTGGATATTTTTGTAAAATAGCCATCATACTTGTGTATCCGGTATGATGCATACTTTTCGTTATAGCAATAATACCGGTATGACATCCAAATATATTGTTATAACCTTAAAAATATATTTGGTACTTGATAGAATTATTTTAGATTATATGAATTTTAGTTAAATGATGATTTTATCTATTAATATTCCATTTATGCGATATTTTATTTTAAAACTTCTCCACAAGTTAATAATCATTATCTAATAAAATTTAATAAATTAATAGACGTTAGATATAAATATATGGACGACAATAAAATATAATATATGTATTGGTCTGATAAATTTAATTATCCAAGTTTTTTTTATTGTAAAGTTTGTTTAACCAATTGTAATCATCAAAATACTTTGACAATTGAAATTTTCTCTAATAAATAAATTTGGAATGATTTTGTAAATATGATGATTAATAATGTAAAAATTACAAAAGTTTGTGTACTAAAAATATTGAGAAAATGACGTGCTTACCCAAAACTCTTACTGATGAGATCATCTGAACCCGATGCCCCGAACAGGGTCAGGACCAACCTTGGCCATGACAGCCCAAAAAACGCAAGTCGAACTTGGAGGCCCGGATCCAGCCCACGATTAGTAAAGGGCCCATTTATACCACTTGGCCCGATCGATCGCATCTGGCGATCGGTCCCGAGGTGTGGGGCCCAACTCCCCACGTGTGCCCAGACCGATCGGCCCACTTCTAGCAGGCGCTACTTCGGGCCATCCTTGTTCATCACATGCGACGACAACCCGCGACAAACTTGTCAGAAGCATGGTTCGGCAAAGGGTGTAAGCCACTAGAGGCCAGAGAGTAGCCGGCTGGCAGCGCCGAAAGGTCCAGCGCCCTGCAGCCCTGTGAAGCCGTTTCCGGCGGCTGTTCCGCCTGACGTTAGCCGACCTAGTGGCAAAGGACAGGCACAAAACGACACCCTACTGTACACAATACAGTGGGAGTATAAAAATGACACTTAGAGAATGAGAAAAGGATTTCTTTCCTGTTTTCTCTAAAAAGCTTTGGCATCAAGGATCTCTCTCGATTTATTTTCGATTTTCCTTCCTCTCTTTGTTGTCGATCGAACAAACATGCATTGTATGATCATGGATTCGCTTATTGGACGGGCTAAGGGCACTTCTTTCAGCCCTTAGTCAAGTAGTTTTTTCCTCGCTTCCGAGGTTTTCCACTCTAAAATCCTTTCGCCCTCTTTACCTTTGAATCATTAACGTTCTCCACTCATAAACAAATAATAGCTTAGTTCGTCTTGCAACGAACCTGTCGACTGTTGACACCCCCGGTTTTCGAACCACAACACTTACATTTTTTACAAAATTGGTTCCCATAATTTTTAATAGTATATTTAGTTACCCAACTTTAAAGTTTGGGTAGATTTGATCCTCTTAATTTGTAAAATTTGGCAAATCAAATATCTAAAGTGGCTAAATTATTCTTCAAAATTTGATTTTGATCGATGACCTAATTTGCTAAAATTGAAAAACTTTGAGAACCAATATGTCATATAAACTAAATTTTAGAGATTGATTTTACTAAAACTTAGATAATGTAAATATTGATTTTGTCATCTTCATACTTTTTAGGATCAAAATTCTCAAAACCATAAAAATACGAGTACCAAATTTTTGTCTCGTCCAAAATATTATATAAAAGTGAAATGATTATTTTTCAAAATAAGAAACTATACAACTAAAGTGATCATTTTCTTTCAATATAATATTATTTATTTAAATAACTAACAAATGAAATATTTATTTATTTAAATGAATAGTATTGTTATTATATATATCGACAAAAGATTGAGTAAATGCAAAAAGTATTTAGGAATCGGCACGTGGGTAAGGGAGCGAATTGAAGGGCGAAATGGCAGCCGTCATCATGATTTGCAGGATTTACAATTATGCCAAAGAATCATTAACCCGACCAAATTTTACAATTAATTTAACATTTAACAAAAAGCATACTCTATTCCTCCTATTTGCCCCCCTACCCTCTATCAAAAAGAATATTACAAAGTCAACCCTAAAATCATTCAATTATTACTTTTTCTTATTAAATTAAAGTACTTATTATATTTAATCATAATGTTCGTGTGAATAATAAATGATTGAAGATAACATATTTAAAAATACACCAGCTTTGAAATTTACTCTAATAATATATTTTTAAAAAAATATATAATTAATTAAAAAGTAAAATTTGGTGATTTGTGATTTGTTTGGTATAATGAGATGTAACGAAGGATAATACTTAAATAAGTAATTATAATTGTGAATAAAATTAGTATATCATTATTTTGATTCATGTAAAAATACTAATATATATTTATTATAAAAAATGAGTTATATTTTCATAATTTATTTATTGTAAATAGATAAATTATTAATTTCTAAATTTTTTAAGTGATATAGTGATTTTTTAGAAATACACTATGCGGCATCGACTCGTCCGACCGATTCGGTGCGACTCGACTCGACTCGACACGACTCGGCAAAAGTATAAGAGTCAGATTTTTGACTCGGCTCGGATTATTAAATAAAATCAAAATTAAAAAAGTCAAGTTTAAAACTACAAATATTTATCAATTCAGTATATAAGAAGATTTAACTTATAAAAAACAAATATCGTTCCTCGATTCTACCATCTCCCCAAAAAACAACCACTTTTTGATCTATCATCGTTTGTACAAAGAATTCACAAGTAGATCAACAACATTAAAAAGTCGTGAAAACACATAAGATATGTTTCCGATAAATAAAAAAATCAAATTAAGGAAGACATTAAAACGATATCATTTTATGTCAAGTGTCAAGAGTCGGAGTGAGTCGAAGAGTCCGACTCGACTCGACACGAAAAAATGTAAAAAATTGAAGAGTCGATAGCGCATAGGAAATACATGCATTATATTCATAGTTTGCTTTTATTTTGTGTGTGTTAAACAAAGTAATATGATTATAGTAGAATCTTATATCTTTATAAATTTTTTAAAGATTTATTTTATTTTTAAAGATATATTCACGTTATAAACAATAATTGAATTATTAACCGAACAATTTTACAGTAGTATTTTAATAATTTTTGTAAATGATTTGTATTGCTGAAAAAGAAGTAAAAGTAAGCCAACATCGCCACCCTCTACACTACGTGGGGATTCAGTAAAAGCCCAGAATTTGGCTGCCAACGCCGTTCGATGGTTTCAATTATTCTTTTAATCAATAATATTTTATATATGCTGATTTAAATTAAATACAAATTCCATTACTTTTAATCTAATAAAAAAATATAAAATGCAATTCATAATTCAATGGGTTTGTTTGGTATAATTTTTTAAAATTACGGTGTGATGAGATGTGGTGAGATATGGTGAGATGTGGTGAAATATGATAATCGTGAATTTTTAAATATGTTTGGGAAAATTGTGATATTATGATCGCGATTTACGTAAAAATATTAATATACCCTTATATATATAAAATAATAAATATAATTATATTATAATTAATAGAATTAAGTGTAAATTAGTCTTTTCCAAAATCACGATGAGGTCACAGCTAGTTTTAACAGCTGTGATGATATCGTGATTTTTTAACGATTATCACATCGCAATTAAGTTTATGTTTTGTGTAACATAAGAAAATCACGATCTGAACATCGCATCGCACCTCACCGTAGTTTTAATTTGAGTACCAAACAAACTCAATATATTAGAAGTACTCGAATTTATGACATTAATCATCTAACTTGCACTTGCACATTAAACTAAATAATTTATTTGCAATAATTAAATAGTAATATTCAAACAATATAGATAGTTATAAAAAATTTTATGTATAAATGTTTTCGTTTTAACTATATAGAATACATCAAACACATTTTATTTTCTTAAAAACGCTTTTATTTTAAAAATATTTTTATTAATATAAATAATATATATTTTTATATTTTATATTTTTCTCTTACATTCTCTCTTTCTCTATCTTTGTTATTCTTCTTGAAATATTAATACATGCATTTTTATGGATAATTTAAAATATTTTTTTTGTTTTTTGAGTTCCATTCAATAATAGTAATTTTGATATATTTATTTTATTTTTAAGTAATAAATGTTTTTTCTATTAAAAATTCTGAATATACGATCATTTTATATTTTCTATGTTTCCACATTTTAGCATTTTAAATTGCATGCATGGAATTCATACCGGTGGTATACCGCCCGGTATACCAGTCATACCGGTAAATATCGATCGTGACAGGTACATCAATATTCTGATATATCGTCGGTATACCAACGGTATCTCGTAAAAATCAACGTAGTGTACCGATTGGTATAACTTCCTTGATTGCATGTTATAAATATAGAATGAGATAGCCGATAGGGCTGCTATAGAGCAAATTACCCTCACAGCTTTTCTTTTCTTTTTTTAATTAATTAATAATTAATAAAGTTGTCGTGGTGTGAGTTCCATTAGAATGATTATATATTTTGCATAAAAAGCAAATGAAATGATGAGCACATAAATGTTGTCCTTTAAACTCAATTTTCAAATTAATATAATTAATTATATTGGTGATAGTTATAAAGTAATTCATTATTTAAATACATATATAGAAGAAAATACTAATTATATGAAATACTAATGGTATTAACTTAGTGATGATTAATGTTATGGTATTTTGATTAGGGATTATCATTACCATACTTTAGTAGTTCCCATTTATCTTCAGTTTCTATATTGATTAGTACATCAAATATTAGATATGACTTTATTTTATCGGATATCACTTAATATTGGGTTTTTGGGGTATAATTTAGGTTTTTTGTATCCCGTCAGAAAAAAATTGGTACCATATGAAATACCGTATGTATACCTCATACTAGTTCGAATGGGAATGCAATTCAGAATCAATATGAAAATATTGGTTATGAAAAACAACTCACATTATGAGCTCCGGATTATAATAGACAACAAGTATATCGTGTTTTCGGGTCGTAACTTGGGTTTTTTTCGATCCAACTCGAAAAAAATTGGTACCAAATATACCATCTACGACATACTAGTCCTTATGGGAACGCAATTCAAAATCGATATGAAAATATTGGTTATGATAGGCAACTCACATTATGAGCTCTAGATTATAATACGCAACTCCCATTAAGATGACAAGAATAAATGAATGAATGTGTTTGCTTTCTCATACCACCCTCCGAATATTAAACTTGCTATTTTTTTACCGAACCAATCAGAAAAAAGATAGCCATTGTCAAACACAATTGTTCGTGTTTGGATTCGGGTAGTTTGAAGAAATGCAATATGAGTTGAGGAAAGTTAGTTTTTCCAATGTTTTTATACCGAAATGAAATTTAACCATGTTCCATAATGCTATGGTCGATACTAATGTTATACCAACTGGCACATGTATCATATATTAAATATTATATTTTAAAAAATTTTAAATTTAAAAAAATTTAGATGCAATTTATTAATTCGATATAGGCCAATATATATAGATTATATGAAATAGGGTTGTTTTCTAGTATTGAATATTGATTGATTAGTGTAGTGCTATAATGCCATTATTACCCTTGATTAATTCGTTCTGATGCAGCAGAAAGAGTCCCTGCCCATATTCGTCAATTCCCCTTACTGAGCTGTCCTGCCACTGTGTTTAATTATAGTACTAACTAAATGCTGCAAAGTNAATAAATATAATTATATTATAATTAATAGAATTAAGTGTAAATTAGTCTTTTCCAAAATCACGATGAGGTCACAGCTAGTTTTAACAGCTGTGATGATATCGTGATTTTTTAACGATTATCACATCTCAATTAAGTTTATGTTTTGTGTAACATAAGAAAATCACGATCTGAACATCGCATCGCACCTCACCACAGTTTTATTTTGAGTATCAAACAAACCCAATATATTAAAAGTACTCGAATTTATGACATTAATCATCTAACTTGCACTTGCACATTAAACTAAATAATTTATTTGTAATAATTAAATAGTAATATTCAAACACATTTTATTTTCTTAAAAACGCTTTTATTTTAAAAATATTTTTTATTAATATAAATAATATATTTTTTATATTTTATATTTTTCTCTTTCTCTATCTTTGTTATTCTTCTTGAAATATTAATACATGCATTTTTATCTTAATCCAAGGATAATTTAAAATAATTTTTTTGTTTTTTCAGTTTCATTCAATAATATTTATTTTATTTTTAAGTAATAAATGTTTTTTCTATTAAAAATTCCGAATATACGTTTATTTTATATTTTCTATGTTTCCACATTTTAGCATTTTAAATTGCATGTTATAAATATAGAATGAGATAGCCGATAGGGCTGCTATAGAGCAAATTACCCTCACAGCTTTTCTTTTCTTTTTTTAATTAATTAATAATTAATAAAGTTGTCGTGGTGTGAGTTCCATTAGAATGATTATATATTTTGCATAAAAAGCAAATGAAATGATGAGCACATAAATGTTGTCCTTTAAACTCAATTTTCAAATTAGTATAATTAATTAAATTGGTGATAGTTATAAAGTAATTCATTATTTAAATACATATATAGAAGAAAATACTAATTATATGAAATACTAATGGTATTAACTTAGTGATGATTAATGTTATGGTATTTTGATTAGGGATTATCATTACCATACTTAGTAGTTCCCATTTATCTTCAGTTTTTATATTGATTAGTACATCAAATATTGGATATGACTTTATTTTATCGGATATCACTTAATATTAGGTTTTTTGTATCCAATCAGAAAAAAATTGGTACCATATGAAATACCGTATGCATACCTCATACTAGTTCGAATGGGAATGCAATTCAGAATCGATATGAAAATATTGATTATGAAAAACAACTCACATTATGAGCTCTGGATTATAATAGACAACACATATATCGGGTTTTCGGGTCGTAACTTGGATTTTTTTCGATCCAACTCGAAAAAAATTGGTACCAAATATACTGTCTACGACATACTAGTCCTTATGGGAACACAATTCAGAATCGATATGAAAATATTGGTTATGATAGGCAACTCACATTATGAGCTCTAGATTATAATACGCAACTCCGATTATGATGACAAGAATAAATGAATGAATGTGTTTGCTTTCTCATACCACCCTCCGAATATTAAACTTGCTATTTTTTTACCGAACCAATCAGAAAAAAGATAGCCATTATCAAACACAATTGTTCGTGTTTGGATTCGGGTAGTTTGAAGAAATGCAATATGAGTTGTGGAAAGTTAGTTTTTCCAATGTTTTCATACCGAAATGAAATTTAGTTATGTTCAATAATGCTATGGTCGGTACTAATGTTATACCAACTGGCAAATGTATCATATATTAAATATTATATTTTAAAAAATTTTAAATTTAAAGAAATTTAGATGCAATTTATTAATTCGATATAGGCCAATATATATAGATTATATGAAATAGGGTTGTTTTCTAGTATTGAATATTGATTGATTAGTGTAGTGCTATAATGCCATTATTACCCTTGATTAAGTCGTTCTGATGCAGCAGAAAGAGTCCCTGCCCATATTCGTCAATTCCCCTTACTGAGCTGTCCTGCCACTGTGTTTAATTATAGTACTAACTAAATGCTGCAAAGTGCAAATAAATCAATAACAATGATAATTATTTTTAACTATAATTGTCATCAATTATAAAAACCAAAGAATATTTAATTATATTGGAAGGTGTTGACTGTTTCATCGGAGAATTAATCAATTCAATTTAAAAAGTGCACATCCTAGGGATTTATTAAATATAATTTAATTAAGAAAAGCATATGATCTAATGAAGTCAATGCTATCATTTAAATTAATATATTTTATTATTATAATATATATTTTTCATAAAAAATAGAGAATTAGATCGTATAGATAGTGCAAGTCATTCATTTTAATTTATTAAATAGTATAATTAATATATAAATTATGATATAATAATAATAGAGAAAATTGCAATGATGACCCATAATATTTGAAATAGTGTAAAGACGATACCCTTATAATTTCAAAATTGCATATGAACCACCCAAAGTTTATATGATGTGTGTAGTTGACCCTCCAATTTTTTAAATTTGTAAATACCATGCCCTCAAAAATTAAAAATTGCATGGTTGGCCCTCAAAGTTCCAAAATCGTTTATATTTAACCCTTACGTCCGATATTTTTTTGAGTTTATATACAAAGTAAAATTACCATGAAATATAATAACAAAGCATTGTAAGACAAATTAGTCTTTTAACAAGCGGATGTTACATAGTTCTCCGGTACATATTTCTCCGAGTAAATTTTGAACTCTTTAATATGTTTGAATGCTAAATATCAAATCAGTAAACAAAATCGGTTAATTTAAACATGTAGAAAGAACGAGATCAATTGCGCAAAAACTCAAAAAAATTGGATAGTTTTCATAGGTTGTTGATTTAGAAAATTTTTATCACGAAAGTTTTGATTTTAACAATTGGATCCCAAAGTATTAAGACGTCAAAATTAATTTTAATACTTTGCATTTTTGCATTTTTGCAAACATATATTTAATGTTTATTGTATGAAATAATTGAGTCTTAGTTTTCAATTTTAACAATTGAGGTGATTGGGACAAGTTTTGATAATTTCAGGGTACCTAATGTATTAAAACTTTAAAGTTTATAAATTAAATATATGAAGATTATTACTAAAATTGCTATTTTCTCATTATTTAATATTTAGAAATAAATATTTGGCGTACGGAAGGACGAGCGCATCCCACCAAAGCAGAAGAGATACAGAACTAAAGAGAATCGATTAAAAGGTCGATGATGGCCTGGGCCCCGGTCTCCATACCGCTGGCTGTGGCTCAGGCTCGGACCAAACCAAACTATAATTACGAATCTGGTTAAAGGGCCCCTTCCTTACCGAGCCTACGTGTACAATCAAAATTACCATAATACCCCTAAAACCATCATCATTCACATGGCACCATCCCCTAAAAAGAAGCCTCCTCCCTCTTGTTCATCATCATCATCACAACCAGAAACAGAAGCAGAAGAAGAAGAGTAAAAAATAAAATGGCAAGAACTCAAACATTAAATCCATGCAGCAGAACTTTTTTTTTCTCTTTCTCTCTGTTTGTCGTCTGCTTTAGCATACATGTGCGTGTTTCTCTTACGCTATATATATTCCCTCAGTAGTCTCTTTTTTTCCTCATACTCTTCTCCTTTTAAGTTAATTTAAACTCCTTTTTCTTCTGTTGTTTTTGGTAAGTGGGTTTTTGTTTACAGTTCAGAATATTCTTTTTGCTTAATCCGATCAGATTCGCGCTTCCATTAGTAGTGAAAAACAGCAACTTTTTGTTGTCGGGTTTTGTTTGTTTTACGTATAACTTGAAGCTTTTGGAATTTTTAGCAGAAATGGAGAAACTGAACTCGAAGCTTTACTTGGAGAACTGCTACATTATTCAGGAGAATGAGAGGCTGAGGAAGAAAGCTCAGATTCTTAACCAGGAGAATCAAGCTCTTTTAAATGAACTGAAGCAGCGCCTCGCCGCCGCCGCCGTAGTCACCGCTGTTGCTACTGACAAAGTCAAGAATTGAGGTTGTGCAGTGTTTGTTATCGGGTCTGTTACGTAAAACGTAGCTTGTTTTGTTGGAATATATTAGAATTTGTCTTTTTAAATTATATTTTAAATAAAATAAGATAATTATATTGTTACCGAAATTAGGAGATAAATATTATTCCAAATAAAGTTTTAAAAAACTTTCTATTCTTGTGTTTGATCATAAATTATTGCACATGTGCTTGTTTTATTATATCTAATTTAGGCACGTTATTTTCATGATTGAACCTACTTATTACTTACATGTCATTAGCCTATATATATACCATTTAAAATTTCATGTCAATTTATATAAATTCATAGTTTCAGTGTAGTGGTGGTTTATTCTAATGATTAATTCCAAATTAAATTATTTTAAAATTGTAATCATGATAAAATACATAATTAACCGTGAATTTAGAAATCAATTTCTTCGTAATTATTTTTGTTCAATATGTGTTGGTCTTAGAATTCAATTTTTTATAAAATTTATTATTAAACATGGAGATGTAGTTATTATTAATTTAGGATGGTACTTGCATTCTATCCTATATTATGATTCTTCTCGATTATATTATTTTACGTTTATTTATAAATATAATTATATATTATTCATTTATAATCATTTATGATTATTCTTTTATATTAACTTTAATTAATATATACTCAATAGATTATCGTATTATATCGTCAATAAACTCTAAGACATTTATTTTTCTTAAAATTATTATCTTTTACAAAAATAAATAAATGTGTCTTTTTTGAATGATCAACAAGGAGGATGATTATGACGGGCAAATTGGGCAAATAGTCCACTCCCAAATTTTTGTTTGCAAAATAGCTTGTGTACGAAAGCAGTTTGCAAAATAATTTGTTTTCTTATTCAGTTTGCTAAATAGTGCATATTTGATTTATTTTTAATTAAAATAATCAAATAATTTATATATTACTTATATATATTAATTAAAAATATATAATAAATTAAATTATGATATATTAAACAATATTTTATTTCGATTCGAAATTTCGTACGGACCCGATCTGACACGAAATATTAATTTTGTTTCATTTTATCCGAACCGATTTGGAAAACCCGGGGTTCCGTCCCAGAAACCCGATACCGGTCCAAATACCGGTGCCACCACCCTGTTTTCATCGTACCAATCGATATGAAAACATTGATATTAATATCGAATTGAATTTACCGAGTTTGAATTCAAAATATATACGATGTAAAAATAAATAATTCGTTTAATAAATTTTAAGAGTGTAAATAAATTAAATTACGATATGAACAAATTGATGAAATATATCATGCGACACGTGAAAATACCGAGTATCTACCGATATATTAATCATACTCTATGAATCGTAAGAATTTGTTAAAATATATTAAATTATGATATGAAGTATTGATAAAAAATCATATCGGGAGACACGTAAAATATCGGATATCAACAGATATATCGGTCATATGCCCCGAATCAGAACATATGTTTTCATATCGATCGATATGTAAAATTACGATATGAAAATACTAACAATTATCATGCTCTATAACTCGATACCGCCATTTATTTCACATACTGATCCATATGAAAATATATGTTCCAATTCCTAGAGTGAACGATATATCGGTCCTCGGTATTTCACGTGTCACCAGATATTCTATTTTATCAATATTTCATATCTTAATTTATTTAGCAAATTCTTACGATTTATTAAACGAATTATTTATTTTTAAAACGTAAATATAAAGAATTCAAACTCGTTAAAATCAATTCGATTTAATATCAATGTTTGCATACCGGTCGGTACGGTGAAAACAGTGTGGCACTGGTATTTGGACCGATATTGGGTTTCCGCGATAGATCCCGGTTTTTCCAGATCGACCTGAAAAAAAACAAAAAAAAATTAATATTTCATATCGATTAGAATCGGCATGAAATTCCAGATACGTATAAAAACATTACTTAATATATTATAATTTAATTAATTATATATTTTTAATTAATATATAAAATATTTGATATTTTTTAATTAAAAATAGATCAAATACGCACTATTATGTGAAAACAGTGTGGCACTGTTTACGTACACAGGCTATTTAGCAAACTGAATAGGAAAGCATGTTATTTTACAAACTGTTTACGTACACGGGCTATTTTGCAAATGAAAATTTGGCAGTAGGCTATTTGCCCAATTCCCCCTTCCCTTTCCCGTATAACAATTAGCAAATTTAAAAGGATAAATATGTTTATAAAAAAATAGGATAAATGTTAATGGGCATGTTTTTATTCTTATTTTAGATCATCATTAACCATGTCCGTCCGAAAACTTCATTATCTCATCTACATCAGCTTTCTTTCTGTACACATCATCATTCTTTAATTTTATAAATAATTTTTCACTCATCTTTAAAACAATGTCCCGACACTTATAATTTTTAAATTTTATTTTTTTACACACCAAAAATATTAGAATCATAATATTATCAATAAAATCATTATATAAATCTATTATAAATATTTATATTTTATAATTATTTTAAAATTAATTTTTTAAAATTTTTTTTAATAAAAATAGACAGAACACTCTCTTTCCTCACTAGTTTCCGGAAAGATCCAGGTGGACTCTAGCTTAATTAATTTTAATTTAATAATCAATATAATTAAATTACATTGGTTATGTAAGTATGGTTGAATGATTAATATGTGAGTTTCTACCATTAAAACTACATTCGTTCATATTCTTTTCATCATACTTTTTTTATTTAATTTTATAATTCCAACATTAGAATTAAAAGAATTAAAATTAATAGTTAAAGTTTATGTTGAATCCTTACTGGGCGCCCAAGACTGGAGATGGTCTTATTCATGGGCTAATATCCTTCCCCTATTTTGTCCACATAATGTTTATGCGAGAAGTTAAATGTTAATATTTATTTGAAAAAATAAAGATTAATATTTGTAATTAATTCCTAAATTTTATAATAGTGTAAAGACATTGTTTCTAAAGTTTGTAAATTACATATAAACCCCCGAAGTTAATATAATGTACGTTGTTAGCTCTTCAACTTTTAAATGTTGTAAACACCATACTCTCAAAGTTTATGAATTACAGGTTTGGCACCCGAACTTCCAAAATCGTCTATATTTAACTCTTATACTCATTAATATTTTAAACATCTCCATACTTTGTATTTTATTTATTAACCTTGAAAATATGTAATAACTATATCTCAAAACTTTGAAAATTTTAAAAATAACACATAAATTATCAAAATCACTTATACGAAAAAAAGACGAAAACCACTACTATTCACTCAAAGGTCATTCTTGAACGGTTTTGAAATTTTGGNGGTATTTCACGTGTCACCAGATATGCTATTTTATCAATATTTCATATCTTAATTTATTTAGCAAATTCTTACGATTTATTAAACGAATTATTTATTTTTAAAACGTAAATATAAAGAATTCAAACTCGTTAAAATCAATTCGATTTAATATCAATGTTTGCATACCGGTCGGTACGGTGAAAACAGTGTGACACTGGTATTTGGACCGATATCGGGTTTCCACGATAGATCCCGGTTTTTCCAGATCGACCTGAAAAAAAACAAAAAAAAATTAATATTTCATATCGGTTAGAATCGGCACGAAATTCCAGATAAGTATAAAAACATTACTTAATATATTATAATTTAATTTATTATATATTTTTAATTAATATATATATCAATGCAAGCTATTTAGCAAATTGAATAGAAAAGCATGTTATTTTACAAACTGTTTACGTACACACGTTATTTTGTAAACAAAAATTTGGCAGTGGGCTATTTGCCCAATTTCCCCGATTATGACAATCTCTTGGGTAAGTTTTTACAAAATTCACCATTTTATCAAGGGTCGGATCCCTTTAACTAATGTTTTCATACTTATCTGGAATTTTGTATCAATAAAAAGGATTGATATGATCGGTACAAACGGTATAATGTCAAATACGAACTATTACTTTTTTAAGAAAAACTTTAAAAATAAGTTTTTTCATATTTTTTCCGGGCCGGCCAAGAAAAACACAGGTTTCGACCCGAAAATCCGGTACATGTCCAAATACTGGTGCTGCCAATTTTTATCGTATATTAAAAAAGAAAAAGATTCATCAGAATTATCTGATTGGTCCCACCGAGCATCAAATCGATCGATCTCATCACACCAAATCGGTCTCCCAAACTCATTCTAATGAGACTATTGATCTATCTGTTGTTGTGAGGAAGCACACGTCTTATAATTTTGATAAAATGAAATTCCATAGCACGTGAGTGAGAATTTTAACTATTATGAACGTTTTGAAGAGCTTGAGTCATTAGTGTAAGTATCTACAGTTGAACTATAAAATAATTTTTTTTACTTTGGAAAAAAATATGAAATGTAGAATTACAAGTACAACATATTCAATTTGACAACATACATTAGGAGATCGGATGGTGATCGACTGAACTTAATTCTTTGCATTTACCATCAACACGCTATGGCAATCGGATGAGCCCCGATCTGGTGAAGACTCCTTTATGAGGATCGATAAAAGTAAGCCCCGGATATGGTTAGACCCACTATGTCAGGACTAGGGGTGTAAACGAACAGAACTTAGCCGAACTTTAGTGTTTTTTTAAGGTTCGGGTTATGCTCGAAATTTTCAAGGTTCGGTTTGAGTTCAAAAATCATAAAATTTATGGTTCGATGTTCGGTTCGGGTTCGATTCGAGTTCGAATTTAAGGTTCGAACTAATTAAAATAATATATTTTTAATATAAATGTAATATTATAATATATATTATATTATTAATATATATAAATATTATAATATTATTGTCTCGCGAACCGGTTTGGCTCTATTTGTTAGAAATTTGAGGTTCGAGGTTCATTTCGTTAGAAATTCAAACTCGAACCGAGCTCGCTTCGGTTCGAAAAAATTGAGCTTGAACTCGAACCTTGAGAAGTTCGGCTCGAGAGGTTTGCGAACCGGTTCAGTTTGTTTTCATCCCTAGTCAGGATTGATCGGGTGAGGCTTGATATGGTGAGGATTGATCTAGTGAGACCTCGATCAGGTTAAGACCAATGTTTTCATATCGGTCTGAAATTACGTATAGGTCCGGACCGATATGAGCGGTACGACCGGTATACCGGCGGGTACCAAATTTTATTTTATTTTATATTTAAAAAAAATTAATATTTAATTAATTTTTTAGGATCAGACCTGAAAAAACCCGGAAATCGACCATAATACCCGGTACCGGGCGGTACGAAAAAATATACATGTACCAAGCGAAATTTGATGTATCGGATGGTATACCGGCGGTATACCGTCCGATATGAAAACACTGGTTAAGACCGCTTTATGATGATCGATCTGGTGAGCTCCGATCATGTTAGGATCACTTTGTGAGGATCTACCGATGAAGCCAATTGGGGAGGACCGATCATGTGGACAAACCTCAAAGCACCTAAAAAAACAAGTGAATGACCCCAACATTATGGGATGGATGTCGATCGTTCAATGATCAATTTGAATACAATTTTGGAAGGTGGAAGGAAACTAAATCGTATCAAATCATATATATGATTTGATTATGTAGATCGTGTATTTAGATATGATCAAGTATTAGAAAATATTTGTTAGTTATGTTAATTGTCTCGAACGTCTCTATTATATAAGAAGGTTTGAGATTCATTGTTATGAACTTGAACTTCGATATTCCCTTTCATGTATGTGTTGTATTCTTCAAATGATAATTAATTTGATTGTTATACTATACTATAATATAGCTTTCTACTTTAAACTTATGGTTGAGCTTGTGTTATTTAGTCATTAAAATATCCACTTTGTTTGCATGGTCCATGCCCGTTTTCATAAACCGTCAGTATTCGCTATTGCTCTTGTTTCTACAAAAGACGAGATTTGTTAGCTAAAATGGTCATTTACGATTATTTTACCAATTAAATTTCTCAAATACTTGATGCGAAAATGGCAATAATACACAAAATGTTGTCTGTGAAAAAACAGACAACAACTACTCAATCTACTATCACTAAATAAGCAAACGAATACATGCCAAGAACTATCGAAATCTTGAACCAGTAAATATGAAGTATAAAAAAGGAAGATTATAACAGCAAAAACTTTGCAACCTTCTCTTTTGTTTCTCTACTCTCACCATGCTATTCTAGGTGATTATCTCGTTATGATATGATGATCCATCCAATTAAGTGCGACTCACACCATACATCACACTTACTTCTTTTGTAGTCCCCAATTCATTGTTTCTCCTTCGGCTGACCAACATCCACCGAAACTCCACTCTTAAGGCCGAAATTTGATAACGAGCATCTCTATGTTTGTTTCCATCCCCGATTGTCATTCTTATTGGTCCTCATGATGAAGATCGATACTCTCATGGCCATCGGTCCTACCACCATCGATTGGTTTGGTGCTAACAATCTACTCCTCCAACATTAGAGTATCTTGTCGATTACTAATTTGTTAATCCAATCCATTCAAAACTAACATGTATGGAACATAATTGGTACTTCTTGGTTGTCACCACCTTGATGAGCATATATGTTGGATTCTATTCCATATATAATCGCCTCCTTAACCACTTGTTTTATAGTGATGAATATGAAGCAATAAAACATGAAGATTATCACATCGAAATTTTGCAATATTCTGTTTTGCTTTCTCTATTCTCGTTCTGCTATTCCATGCGATTCTCTAATTATAATCCGATGATCATCCCATCAAGTATAGCTTACACAATATATATATAGTATATTGTATTTGTTTGATTCAGTTTTTTAAAAATTAAGTGTGGTGGGATGCAGTGAAGTGTGGTGAAATATGATAATATTTAAATTTGTTAGTAAAAATGTGTTATTATATCGTGATTTATGTAAAAATAATAATATATTATTATATAAAAAATAATAAATATAATTATATTATAACTATTAAAAATAAGGATTAATTAATCTTTTCTTAAACGAAACTATTGTTATAGATGAAATCATGACTTTTTAGTAATAAATGTACCGTAAATTTGTTTTTGTTTTATCTTGGTTAAAAAAATCAAGATTTGAAAACCTTAACGCACCTCATCCCATTTATAATTTAAGAACCAAACATATATCCAATGTTTACAATGAATTTTAGGGTTAAAGCACACTTATTTTCACGAAAGCTTCCGTCTGTTTGTTGGTTGCCATCCCCAATCGTCATCCTTGTAAACTTTAGTTTCGTTGGTTTGGAAACAATGAAAAAGTCCTATGAGTTTTTGTTTATGTAATTTTGATGCTTTTAACTTAAGCAACTAGATACATATGAATTTTTACGTGGAACCCGAGAACCCGGAAAAAATCACTGATCAAATCCTTGACCAATCCACTAGAACAAAGAGAAAGAATTACAATTTACAATCAATCTCTAATTCTTATAAGAACAAGTCTCATATCCTCAACAGTGCGGCTTAACCAATTTCTACCTCCTGCTGTTGGTGCAGAACCTGGACCAGCAATTGCCTTATGCGGCTTTCTTGTTCATTCTATTTTCGTCCATCTCCACTTTAGGCTTAACAAAAGTCAGGCCCAAAGCACCTCAGCTGCTGGTAAGTTGGATTAGGCCCAACAATCGTTTGGGTCCTCCTGATGTAGATGGGTCCTCCCATGGCGACTGGTTCTACCATTGTCGATTGGTTCGGTCCTAACAAGATTTACGAAAGGGTATCGTGGGTTAAAACTTGAATTTCTATAGAATGGCGGGCTGATCTGGTAAAAATTCCGGTAAAGTTTCTCCATAGATTTAAAATCAATCTTCTTCGAATTTGATTGTGTGAAGTTTTTTGCTTGCGGATTTCCATGATATGCCTATTACGTGTTTGATTATATGTCTCAATGCTTCGGTACTCGAATTCAGGCTTTGTAATTCTTGTCATTGTTACGTTAAAAGAAAAGCATTTTATTTCCGATGATATAGTGAAAATAAGCTCTTTCTTTTTATCTACATCAGTTTTATTGAGATCATAACAAAATGGTACAAAAGCTTTTGAAAGCAAGAGCTAATTCACCCAGTTACTTGTTAAGAACTTAAGCTTTATTAACACATAAGAACTGAAGTTTTTTCATACTTTTTTGTCTTTTTTTACTAATTCACCTCAGGTATACTCCCAAGCGCTTGCAATTTCCCCTTGCAAGACAAGTAACAATCATTATTACTAGTAATTGGCTTGTCCAAATGCACCTGATTAGTCATATATTCAACTGGAAATCTCCCTTCTTCTAGCATCTGCTGCAGGTCTTGTTTCCTTATAACGCACTTAATCCTCACAACTCTTGTGCCTTGTTCAATATCATCTGAAAAACTAACTTTTTTCTTCTTTTTTGGTGTAAGAGGGATGAGATAGTAGAGTTTTCCATGAATCATTTCGGTATTCGGATTGAGGTGATGCGTAGCTGGGAGTTTGTCTGAGATAGCACAATAGGAAAACTGTGATAGAATCTGATGAACTTTAATGGGAGATTTATACGTTATGATTTCTCCATCTTGTTTTCTTACCATGATTGTCTTCTCTTGAAGGACCAAGCAATTTCCCATTTTTTTACAAGTGAATGGAGATCAAAACTATTGAAGGATTATATGGCTTTTGTGAATACTTATAGGAGCCCCCTCGTTGTTTGCGTAGTAGAAAGTTTTTGTGCACTATGAAACCTCCCACTTTTGACTATTTGTTGGTAAAGCAAGGAGAAAATATCTTTCGTTGATAATGAAACAGTCATCACCATAAGCATGATGTTTGTTGGAATTTGTCCCAAATCGAAAAAAGAAGTGGGATTGATTAAGTTTATAAGGGAGAAATTCCTCAATCCCGTTACTGAGGTGTGGGTTAATCACATATTGACTTAATCAAGTCTTTTAAATGTGTGAGTTCCTTCCCTTAATCCCGTTCGTTCACGCTCTCCGATCGTCATTTCGACTAGACTCTAGAAATTTAAAAATGTTGAGCTCTCTTTGATGTTGACTATCTTTCACTGAGAACTCACTGCTTAAGTTTCCTCTAGTGATTGGCTATTGTTTCATAATATATGTTGAATTTGTCTCATATTGGTTAGAAAAGTGAGAATAATTAGGTTTATAAGGTAAGGATTGTCATCGTATAATGGTTTGATCAAGTTTTTTAAATGCGTGACATTCTTCCCTTAATCTCGTTCGTTCATACTCTCCTTTCGTAATTTCGATAAGACTCTATAACTTTAACATGGTATCGGAAATGGTTCGGTTCATTTCAATTTCGCAAGTCCAAACATTATTGTTGTACTGTAGGAGAGAGTGTTGAATTTGTCCAACGTTCGTTAGAATATTGTGATTGATTAGGTTCTTAAGGTGAGGATTGTTATGAAGTCTTTTAAATGTGACTTTATCCCCTTAATCCGGTTCGTTCGGCCATACTCTATAATTTCAACATTATATATCTATATATTTAATGCATTTAAGTAAAATTATGGACTTCATTGATCTTCAATATACATTACAGTCTTGTTTTGTATAGATTCCTTTTAGGATTTTAGCCTATTGTATCATATTTTGATATCCCAATTCTTCATTCGGATATCATGCCCAAATTTCGTGTAAAGTTTGTAAGATCTATTTGTTGAAATATTGTCCCATGATTGTAGAAATTGAAATGTTCTAGTTTATAAGAGAGCAATATAATTTGTCATAACTTTTACAATATGATTCACTTCTCTCCCAGCCAATTTCATGGGAAAACCAATGTTTTCATACCAATCCTGAATCACATACCGGTCCAGGTCGGTATGATCGGTATACCTACAGGTACCAAATCTTATTTTTAAAAAATTTAATGTTTAATTAGTTTTTTAGGATGAGACCCGAAAAAACCCGAAAATCGACCATAATACCCAGTATCGGGTGGTACGAAAAAAAATGCCAATACCGAACGAAATTTGACCGTCCGGTATGAAAACATTGGGGAAAACACATAGATATGGCTAATGGAAGAATGTTATTTCGACAATCTAAATCTCCCTTATTAAAGTCCCGAGTAAGTACTTTCTTGGTCTTAGAAGAGCAGTTTTGAAAGTTACCGAAAGTGGCGTGTGTGTACACTACATTGCAAGAAAAGTAACTTTTTTATGGTAGTGCTTGTCTGAAGTCATTGCATCATAATCCACCATTACAAATATGGAATACAATCAGTCATCGCATGATAACAGACAGATATTTTATGTTTGGTCCTAATATTTTCATGATTATAGTAATTTTGGTCCTAAAAGTTTTATGACAGATTTGATCTATAAATTATCAAGATAACAAAAACAATCCTCATATATTGTAAGTTTTTGGTAAAATCGGTTTTCAAAATTTAGTCTTAATGGTATAATTGGTTCTCAATACGATATCACATATATTTTATGTTTGGAGTAGATCCCATTGTCGGGCTTCTTTAAAAAATATATTCATTTTCAAATACACATTTCAAAACTACACTCATTTATTTAATTATAACAAATTTATATATATAATTAATCAAAGTTATAGATCTCTTTGTAAATTAAAAACACAAATGGAACCCTTGAACAAGTTAAGAAGATACGAGGTAGTGGGTGTGTTCTATTAATGAATACAAAAACTACCACCTTGAATCATATGGTTATAGAATCGAGGTTGACACTGCATCATGAGGCACGATAAATTTAGTAGGATTTATTGCAATTGAGATTTAAGAGATATTTTTTTTAATTTACAAAGAGATCCATAACTTTAATTAATTATATATATGAATTTGATATAATTAAAGAAATGAATAAATGTAGTTTTGAAATGAATTTTAAAATGAGTGTAGTTTTGAAATGTGTCTTTGAAAATAAGTGTATTTTTGAAAATCCCCCCATTGTCCATGGTCCATGTATCTGGGTTTTGTGTACATATGATAAAATATTAAATTCATTAACAAATATATTATTAAACATTATATATTTTACAAAACTGTTTCTACCATATTTTAAATTTTTCATTAATTTTTATTGAGTTAATGGTATTATACTATTTTCTATAATATATTTTGTGTACAATATATTTTATTTAAAATAAAAATATATGGAATCTTGGTTTAAAAACTTAAATATGAAATTATATTCTTCTATGTTTGTATATTTTTAATTTTAAACAAATAATTTTTAATATATTGAATTTCAATATGAAATTTGAATACATTAGCAAGTTATTCGAACGAAAATGAATATGAATATTCACCTAATATTTGAACAATGTATAAATATGAATTTTCATTTGGATAAAATATTAATGAACAATTACACTGTTCGAAAAAAAACATAAACAAAATGAACACTAAAAGTCCAATACATTTGGATCAAATAATATCTATATGTATTGAGAAAAATGAGAAGTTTAATATTGTCATATGGAAGGGAGAGCACTAATATAAAGTGTAAATATCATATTGATTCTCCACTAAGATAAGATGCTTGATTTTGTCACAAATACTGTGGCCGGGCCAGCCTTTGTCTTGCTTGAGTTGGGCGGCTGCCGCCAGGTTGAATTTTATGTTTGATTGGACCATTTCAACTTCAACTTCAACACAGATAGCCTCAACATCATTGGGTCGAAAGGGGCTGAGCCGAACACCATTGTACTGAACATACCATAGATGTAAGTTTACTAAATGAACCCCCCAACGGTCGACATCATATCGACAGAACAATTTGCCTTGATTATATACAGTTTATGTGATATCGTATTGATAAATTTATTATTTGAGAATATACATATTCATATAAAATTGTTCCCTAGTCAATAAAAGAAGCAAATTGAGATATGTAGATGACATACTTGACTTTTGACTTTTCGAGTTATTTTAGAATAATTACTTATATGGTGTACACTTATACTTAATTTGGAGGGTATTGAATCATTATTTATTGATGGGCCGTAAGACTTGTAAATGGGGTATACTTCAAATCAATATAAATAATGTTAAATTGTGAAAGGATACGAGTTTTGATGATCTAATGATTGTGCCACTAGACACCCCTTTCGTGGATCCAAAATTGAGGATTATGCCCGGTGGAAGATGATCAACTCTTTTTGTGATTTATATATCGTGCTCTCTTATTCCCGGTGGAAGATGATCAACTCTTTTTGTGATTTATATATCGTGCTCTCTTATTGTAAATCTACAAACTTGATGTTTAAAGTGGTTTCCAATGCTATGTCGGGGTGATTTTTTATTATTTCTTTTACATAAAATTTTTCCAACTACAAACTCCGGTCTTTTTTCTTTTCATTTTCATTACTTCTCCTATAACTTTCATATAAACACTTACTCAGAAATGAGGCTCTATTGTTGTTGTCGATTTTTACATGCAATAACAATGGCGCCATCCATGGAGAAATATGATAAGTATTTAAGTTAGAAAAGCATGTGTAATGTCTATATATAGAACCATTGTGTACATTTATGATTAAGAAATCAAAACAGAAAAGGGAATTTCCCTTTCACAAGTTTCTTCATTTCCACAAATTCTTGGGGTTTGGTGAATCAATGAAACGGTAAAAGACATTGGTGTTGGAACTGAACGCACAGTCAACCTCAACGATGAGGATGATGATGCGTGCTCCACATTAACGATAAAGATGACATGGCACACCTCGTGGTGATTACTGGCCATGAGCAAGTGATGATGAAGATGGTCGACATCTACAATGAAGATGACATGACACTCCAGTGGGGGCGAAATGGCACATCTCGTAGTGATTACTAAGCCACGAGCAAATGATGATGTCTAGGAGAAAAGGTGTCTACCCGCAGCAGTCAATGTACCATTTTGGTACAACGCTTTACGGCGCCGTACAATGCAGCTTTGCAAGGACAAAGACGATTTATGTGACGGTGCCATGAAAACCGAAGCACTGTCACTAACCTATAAAAAGAATGTCTCAAGCCGGCGTAAATAGGGCATCAAGGAGTTTAGCAAGTTGCAAGGATTTGTAGCGATAACTTTTCTTTATTATTATTGTTGTATTAATTTCAATAAAGAACTTGTGTTTTTTATGGTCGTACTCGTCTTCCACATAAATTTATTTATTCGTTCTTTTTAAAGACATTCATAACTAAATAATCCTAGGAAAGGCTTCCGAACACTAGCAAGTGGTATCATAATTGGTTCAGCTTTGGGAAAATGGAGGATTCTACCATGCCCATGATAAAGCTCAACTTCACAAAATATTCCATATGAAAGTTGAAGATGGAGGATTTGTTGTTCTCTCAAGATTTGTGTATGACTTGAGTTGGAAACAAACCAAAGGGATTGGACGAAGAAAAATTGAAATCAATGAAAAAGAAAGCTCAAGTGAGCATACATTCATGGGTTGATTGATCTAAGACCGTTTTCACTATTGGTGAAATAACATATATGATCTCGTCTAAAAATATTTTAGAGTGTTTAATCTTAGATCAGTCAATTTTTAATTACTCGAAATTAATCTGTTATGAGGACACGAGTGATATACGAGGTTGGGCTCACAATGTGTGGGCTTACGTCCTCGGGAGAGCAAAGCTCTACCTTGGTTGTTTTCACTATAATGATCAAAGGTTACAAGTACAATGAGGTGATAATAATAACACGGGTGAAAATGGCTCGAAAAACGATCGAAAACACTCAATCGAGCTCGAAAGGCTCGCAGTCGCGAGTTGTGGTCAACAACTCGCGAAATATACTGTATCAGCAACAACTCGCGGGTCGGTGGGAGATGGCAACAAGTCGCGTGACAAGCTGGGCAGCAACAAGTCGTGACTGCGTGCAGCAGAGCGATAACTCGCGACTACGAGCAATAAGTCTCATATGCGGGATGAAGAGCAATAAGTCGCGACTCAGGCTAGGAGGCAGGCAACAAGTCGCGGCTACGGACGAAAAGTCGCGACTCTACAGTATGCAGAATAGTACTTTGCCTTGCAAAGTGTGATAATCGTCTGAACCCGTCCAAATGCACTGGGTTTTTATTTATAGAGAAATCCAGTCCAACTTCAATTACATGAGCCCATAAGCCCAGTTTACTTCACTTAGCCCAAAACACTTAAATAACCTTCAATTATAATATAATAAATGTCATGCTGATCCCGAAGTTTCGGGAACCTATCCCCGTCAAGATATTAGTCGGAAATACGATGAGAAAATACCGGAAAACCTCGCAAATTAGTTCTTTGCCTCCAAGCAGTGAATACGCAGCCACATAACATCGTTGCACCCGACCGATGTGCTCTCGGGTGGCAAATTACGAAAATACCCCTGGCCCCGTCCGGGGCAGAGATAACTCAAAATATCTCAAAACGCCTACAAAAACTGTATATGGGGCCCAGCGAGCCTAAATTACGAGAATACCCCCTGAGAGTGCCTCGCGATAGACATATGAAAATACCGAAAACATTACGTAACCATGTCGGACGAGCCCCCGGGTAAGGATAAATACAAGAGAATATACCCGGGTAATATCAATATCTAAAGACCATGTTGTTGGGAAAATTCTCTCCTTCCCGGAGAAGAAAAGAATTCTCGTTATCCGGGGTTGGATCGAATTAATGCGATGAGAACCGAATGTAAATGAAGAAAGGTAAAAGACACAAGATTTACCGTGGAAACCCAAAACCGGGAAAAACCACGTGACCGATAAACATCGGTCGTGAACTCACTATCACAAGAAGAATAGAATTAATTGATTATAATTGTCTTCGTGAAGTCTCTATTTATAGAGTCTAACTAGAATCTAATTTAGGAAATATTCTATCAATATTCTCTTTCCATATATTTCACCGTATCTTCCATATATATATAATAAGATATATTTTCATATATTCTTCCATATATATCTCCAGAATATATCTTCTTCCATATATATCGCCAAAAGAATATATTTTCATATCTTCTTCCATATAAATATAACCAATAAGATATATCTCAATATCTTCTTCAACATATGCAACCAATAAGATATATTTCAATATCTTATTCCATATATTTAATGCATCAATTAAGGAAAGATATTTCCCCTCGATACTCTCGAATCCCGATCCAAGTCTAATCCGACCGTATCAAATAGACTCATAACAATCGTCTGATCGATATCCTTGATCGGTCAAGGAGACCAATCAAACCGATCAACATCACCGCTTCATGTTAGGTTTTCACCAGTCAGTCTTTCACCATCGAACCCTTCGACTATCATCCGACCTCCATTCCTAACACATGTGGCCAAAGCTTCAACAAATCGAGAGAGGAAAAACATGCAGAACAAGCACGATTAAGAATCTTGTGAGAGTATGCCATGGGAGTTTAATGGAACACATGAAAAAGTCTGAGACTTGGTTAACAATTTATCTCTAGTGAACTTGAGACTAGATGAAGAGTTGCAAGCAATGTTGATCATCGATACCTTACCGAACACATAGAAGACATTGGGGTTGCGTTGAGTTATACACCAACGTTGACCTCGTCGGCAGTGATGGAAAGTCTTTTAAACGAGATAGAAAGAAGACATGACACAAATAATAATGCATCACAGATGGATGAGGCTGAGGGTCAAACCAACAAATGAAATAGAGGAGAAGCAAGTACGAGGAGGTCATATACCAAGTAGTGGAGGTAACTATCCATACTGACTACGAATGGAGAGCATGCTTTCCATGTGGAGTTTTCGGGCATCTATTTGTGTCCACTAAAAAAGATCACAGGAGTTGCACCGAGGAAGAACAAGGGAGACATACATCAAGTTCAAGGAATTTATGGCCGAAAAGGAAACAAACAAGAAATTCATTTGTTTGAGGAGTCATAACGGTGGTGAATACACATCGTAGGAATTTGATAGATATTGCAAAGGGTACCATGTTACTGCCCGAATTCTTGAAGGACAAAGCGACCGAACGATAAGATGATTTTTGCAAGGAACATTAAGGCAACCAAGAGAAGTAAACATAGTAAACATGAACTAATAACAAAATGATCAAGTATAGGAAAAAGGAGGGTTAAGTCACACGAATTGAAGGAAACTTTAAGTTTTAGGATGAAGTAGAAACACTAAACCCGACACGTGCTGAGTACACGATCGACCAATTGTAGAGCATACCTGAGTTATGGGGATTTATCCCTAAGGGTGGATGGTACGTATGATGGGGGCTGAAGGGAACCCGATAGGAGCATGGTAGCACTAGAGTCTCTACACGGAAAAGGAGAGCATATATGCTCGTCGAGCCGGCTAACAATTAACGGCTGTTTGGGCGAGAAATGCTATCGGGATTGATAAACCCGTCCACATTAAGAACTAAATGAATGATAAGGAACAATGCGAAAAGGACACTAACAAAATGATAAACTTGTGATTGATTTACGAATGTGTTATGAAGTATATAAATTTATTTTTAAAATAGTAGCATCTGATACTCGGTTCTATAGTCAAATCCCAGGTTTTCATGCCATACACTAAAAAATAAAAATAAAAAATTCTTACAAATTTTTTAATATACAAATTTAAATTTGGTACTGATCGTTCGCATCGGTTTGAATCGATATAATAACATTGATTAGGATAACAAAAGTATGTTGAAAACAAAATCAATCATTGAAATTCACTATCTAGTGCAATGTTGATCCCAATGTACTCAATTTTGTCCTATGTTGATGACCCTTCCTAAAACCTGGCCGATTGGAGGGATATTGTGCAAAATAGGGTCGATTTGGAAGCGGTTATGTTTTTGTGGTGAATCGAGTTTGCCAAACTCGAGCGGAGAAAAAAACAATGACTCGTGTTTACCAAAAGCGAGCGGATTATTTTTGAGATTGTTTTAATAATCAATTTTCACAAAATCGATTACGACAAAATTAGCCGCTCGAGTTTGCGAAAGTCGAATATGGGGACGGTCGACTTTCGCAAACTCGATTGAAATCGATTAAGGGTTACACGACTTGCTTTTTCTTTTCTTCTCTTCTCCTTCCTCTTCCTCCGTTGCCGCCGCTGTCCGCCTTGCGCTGTGCCATTTCGTTGCCTCGGAGCTTGGTTTCCGGCGATTATTTGTAGGTTTAGTCATCGGTAATATTTGGTTTCGAATATTTACCGTTTAGTTTATAGATGTTGTATTTATAGATATGATGTATTATAGATATGATTATGTTCTTTATGGAATTGTGATTTAATTGTGTATCTAATTTTAATTGAAAGTGATGGATTTAATGTATGTTTGTGCTTATAGGTATGATTATGTTGTTAACGGAATTGTGAATCGTGTGAATTAATACATTCTTTTTTTTGTTTATGAATTTATACAGACAACATATGGCGCATATAACACAACAGTCGATTGATCATTGCGTCTTAAATCTGCAGGACAGACACATCTCTCGGAAATTGCTTCGGGGGACGCTAGTGCTAAGAAATTAAATTTCAGGTATTGAGAGAAGGCTTTCAAAAATTTAAGAATCACCGAGAATGTTGCACGTGTTTTTGATATGTGGGGATTTTACGATTGCAATTGGATCAACATCTTTTGAGTGCTTTAGCAGAACGATGGAGACCAGAGACACATATATTCTTCTTCGCATGAAAATGTATAGAAACTGAACTGAACTTTCGCATGAAAACTGACGATACGAAAATGACAAACAACATACTGAACTTGCGCTTTATCTTCAAATCTCATTCCTAACTCCAGCTCGGGATTCATCGTATTATATGATGAGTACACACGTCTCGGTTGGGCAAATGAAAAATCATCCACAATCATTGGATCTCACATAAGGTATGTACTCGATCTAATATCAGGAGAAACTCCAGTTAAATGCCGAGTCAATCTGGAAGCCTGAAAAACTGTGTGCGTAATAGATTCTTCTCCCACATTCACTTGCAAAGGTGGTGGTTTTGGTTCCAATTCAATTTCGGAAGCATCTGAAACATGTTCTTCATTCTCAATGTCGACTTCTTCTTCATTAAGATAACCTGCATTATATAGTAAAATACAAATAGCCAATTTAGTAAAAATATACACTAAACAAACCCGGTTGGCCTTGACTCATCAACAAATCCATAAACGAAGATGATTCTCTTTGAGAAAATCCACTAAACGAGTCAATCTCTAATTGAACAAAAAGTTATATAGATGACTATCTATTTAAATAATGAATTAAGCTTTAAAGAAATTAAATGTACTAACATTATATAATAGCATTATGAAATTAAATAATAACATAAATTAATTCTTAACACATGTAAATATAATAACAACTACAAATTAAAATAATAAATATAAAATATTGAAATTAAATAAAAAAACATACTTACAAAATTAGAAATGAGTAGAATGAATGGATAGTGGTGTGGAAATAATGGGTATAGAAGAGTTTATTTATGGAGGAAAAAAAACGGTCAATTTTGCGAAAGTTGAATACCATTCGAATTTGCCAAAGTCAACCGCTCTTTGAATCAACTTTGGCAAACTCGATTGGGCCTTGAAGTGGAATAATAAAGCGCTCGACTTTCAGTAAAGCGATTCAAAGCGATTCACATAAAAACCATGTCCTCTTCAAAATCGACCCTATTTTCCACGATATCCCGCCGATTGGATTTGTTTGCCCTGTACCCAGTAATATTTTGGGTTTGGATTTTTGCAACTTATTTTAAAAATTATAATCAGCTTCAAACCCAAAAACCTAATCATTTTATGTAGGGGGTTTGCCAAAATCGTGATTTTATAAGTTTAATATTCCGTATGTTATATTCACCAAGAATTTTAATTTGATGAATGAACAAATTATTCATTGGATAACAGGACCCTTAATGGGTTTTTTTGGGTTTCAATCTAATCATTAAGTTGTGCCGGCCCATTATCTCTTCTGTTAAGATGGCTCAATATTGGATATTTATAAATCTTCGTATTATTCGGACACCGCCTCGGTACCACGGAAACTTGAGGACACGGATTCGAGAATTCAGATTTTTAAAAGAGTCGACTCGTGGAGTATTATTAATTTTATTAAAAAAATTAAAAATATAAAACCTTCGGAAAAAATGTAGAATCACATACTCATACAAATGAATAAATAATCCAACAAATAATCAACCCTTACAAAAATTTAGAAAAGAAATTTGAAACTTATTACCTAGTAAAATTGCAGTCTCGAAAACCCTAAAATATTTGAAATACACTTTACAAAATCATCTAAAAAAGCAAAAGAGTTGATTAAAATATGGGTTTTTGAACATATAATTCTAAATTTGGGGCTGTTCTAAATGTATGTGGGGATTGGAGGATGTTCTGTTGCCGTGAACCCTAGCGTCCGACCCACGTCCAGTGCAGGTTCCTGGGACAAAAGCCCGAGCTTTAACCCAGACATTGGCAAAGTGATTTACTTGATCAAATCTTTTAAATATGTAGTATCTTTATTTTAATCTCGTTTGTTCATATTCTTCGATCGTAATTTATGTCAAACTCTATAATTTAGGTATGTATCATACACTTTTGTTTTGTAAATCTCAATGTCTCATAATTCAGATCCATCAATGGCTGAAATATGATATGTTTGAGGCATTCTTGCTTATGGACTCCTCATCAATAATTCTGACTGAATGCTATTGTTGTATACTCGAGTATCATTTGGACAAGAGAAATTATTTTAAGAGACTCTAAAATCTCTTTGGGAGATTTCTTGTAGAAAAATAGTAGAGACCATGCTTTGGTTAACATATGTAATAAACCAAGACAAAATGAGGTTGTTCTAACACCCTCATAATGTATATTCTGAATCGTTCCTCGTTTATAGAGTTCTCCATAAAAAAACCTAGTTAGTTCTTTGTGGAGAGACATGGAATTAGTGATCATGCTTTAGCGTTATCACTATGATGAACATAATATGATATAAATGGATCGAGCAATGTAGAATGTGCAAGAATCACAACCTTTAAGGGGTTTAGAAACTCATCCTTTGAATCATGTGACATTCAATGACATTAAAGAAAAAAATAGAAATTTACTAAGTGTAGAGAACGGTGTCGATGATCGATCGATGTTGATGAGCCTGATCGATACTGGTGATCCATTGTCATAGAGCATATACTAACGATCTCGGAGATCAGATGACGATCGCTTGGTCGGTTAGGTGGATCGATCGATGCATACTAAGAAACTTGTGATCAGGGATATGCTTTACTAATGGGTATTAAGTGTTCATTCGAGACGGTTGAGGAATTGAGATTTTCCTTGGGATATGAAAATCAATTAGAGAATATTGTAAAGATTTCTTGGAAATCATTCATAAGTTGAATTTTTTGTCGTGTAATTCATAAGTTGAATTTCAAATCTCATTCTTTAAAGTTCTTCAGAAAGAACTCGGTTCTAATTCTTTTAATAGTGTATTTTGACTGTGTTATCGATCACGTGGTTTTTACCCGCCATGAGTTTCCACATTAAAATTCTCGTATCTTCTTTAGTTTTTTTTCACAATTTTTTGTTTCTAATCATAATCAATTTTGCAGACATTCCCAACAAAATTTATTGCTCGGATATGATTTATACTTACGAGAGATCCACGAAGAGAAGAATGAAATGATACGATAATCAATGCATTCAAAAGGTAACAAGAGGATTATTTATTCTCAACTAGTCTAATGATGATAACATAATAAGTGTAACATCATATAAATAATGGAATTATAATTTATTATAATTATCTTACCTTGAGTAAAGATATTCAACATGCTCTTTACAAGTAAGTAAGAACATTTGCTATACAGCATATGTTAGAACATGACATTTGTTGGCAAATTGATTCCTAGTTGTAATAACCAATGTTTTCGTACTGGTCCGGACCGTTAAGATCGATGCGGGCGATATACCGGACAATACCAAATTATATTTATTTATTTAAAAAATTAAAAATAATATTTAATTATTTTTTTAGTGTTGGACCCAAAAAAATCAGAATTCAATCTTAAAACTCGATACCGAATGGTACAAAAAATATACTAATATTATATGATATTTTACATAGTGGTCGGCATTAAACCGGTATACTAGCCATTATGAAAATGAAACAACTAATATCCCTGGAATTCAAAGAGGTGGGACAAATAGTCCACCTGGGATTTCCAAAGGTGCCATGAATCAATGGTGTTGTTTGAAAACTCAGTCAACTGTTCGGTGCGATAAACGTACCATAGTTGTATTCTATTTCAACCAAACATCATTAATAACTACGTTCGTGTGACCGCAGAAAACAACAGTGAGTTCACAGTTGGTTTAACCCAACGGCCACCAGAACGCATATATCAAATGTCAATTTTACATTTGGTAATTATAGTTTATTTTTTAAAAAAAATAATTTTGATCAATAACTTCTTTTAATCCATCAATTACATGTTTAAACTATAAAAATATATATAGCAATTTAAAAATATACGTTTAACATAACGAATTTATCATAAAATAATATGAAATATAATTATATAAAAATAAGGGTAAAAATGTCATTTTATGACATCACGATCACTGCACCGCTGTTTCAAAAACAATTTTTTAAATAACGATCAGTTCATCTCACAGCACTGTACATTCATTTCACATCACCGCTATTTATCAAACTGATGAGAACTCTAGGACCGGGCACCCTGTAACGGATGAGGCCCAATAACAATTGGGCCGATCCGTAAGGTGGAAGCGAACTTGTGCAGCCCATTTACACATTTAACGAAAAACATCCCGATGTTCCATGAGAGGACCGAAGATAACCTTGGCGAAATAAAGCGTTTTCTGGTAACTAGCTCCGTGGTTCGGTCTAAGCGGTTACAAACCCACGCTTTACACGCTTCGGGCCTTCACACGTTTACCACGCCTCGGGCCCGATCACGCAGACCACGCCTCGGTCCCAACCTCGTTTTACATCGCGCGACAACAACCTCTAACAAACTTGTCAGAGGAGGTTACAGAGTGTGGTTTACACACGCCATTATCTCTATAAATACAGAGCGCGGCGACGGAAATAGAAGGACCTTTTGGACGCGTAAGAACAGACTGTTACCTTGCCGGAGTTCTTACTGCTTTCTTTTCCTTGTCATTTTTATTAAGCCTCTGCTGTATTTTGTATGAATTGTTTTATTAGTGAACATGCTAGGAGCGTAATTCGCTCTTAGTCAAATGGTTTTCACCCCAATTCATGTGGTTTCCACTATAAATCGATGTGTCCCTTTTACTTATTTCTAGCGTTAATCGTTTTCCCTATCAAAAACAAATAAAAACCGAGTTCGTTTGCTGACGAATCGGGTGACTGTTGGTACCCCTTAAAAAGTGACCATAAAAGTTTGGCGACGTCGTGGGGACGATTCTCTAATCCCATTTGAGTTTTCTACCAGGGATGGCGACTGAAACTTCGACAAATGACAGTGACGTGCTTCTCGACAGTCTTCCAGCACCAACATTCACTTTGCAGGATCTGGAAGCTGTCGTCAGGAAGGTGGTACTGGAGATTACGTTGGAGAGAAGTGGAACAGAACCACCGGCTATTTCAAGCCCTGTTCCCAAAAGCAGAGGATATGAGAGTGATCTTGACGAGCGCATCACTGATGATGAAGAAATCATCAGGCGTGGTGTAACAACGAGGAGGCCTAGATATCGGTCTACTCCTCCTCCCCCAGCCAGAGCTCTAACTCCCGCTCCTGGAAATGATCAGGAGCAGATGCAACGACGAATTGATGAGCTCACCAGGGAGTTGGAGAGTATGCGTGCGTTGAAGGATTGCGAACCTAATCTGGGACGCAATCATGGTTTATTCAACAGGAATTAGGCGAAATAAGGATGATGACTAGTGGCATAATTTGCATGCGGTCCAGACATCGTCCCAAAAATCTGAAGGCGTATCAACCACTTTGGGAGATTTGATACTCCTCTTTTTTGAAGAGATCTGGGCAGCAGTTCCGAATCGGCATTATTGCAACCCCGAGGGGATGCCGACATTTCGTGGTGACGGTGATCCGATTGATCACTTTGCCGATTTTGAATTACGTATGGGAACGGTTCGGGACTCAGATTCACTAAAGTGCCGCATCTTCGCGGCAGGATTACAAGGCGACCCCCGAACGTGGTTCAAAAATTTGCCGGTCCGATCCATACAGTCGTATGGCGGATTTATTCTGGCTTTCTCAGAGCAATTTGCTCCAAATGTAGGACCGCCCCGAAGCAGACAGGAACTATATCAGCTAAAATATATCCCGGAAAAAATGAGTCTTCGGTCCTTCATGGGGAAATTCAACAGGACCGCCCGGGGTATCAAGATTGAGCTCCGGGATAAGATTGATATTTTA